>RJWJ010004573.1:62628-74995 GCA_004363605.1 Indri indri
GGATTTCCTTAGAATGGTATCATCTCCTTAAATAGTATGATTTTAAAAATGAACACCTCTGGGTTAATTGGTTTGGAGTTATGTGATATAATTTTCCAAAAGATTCACATAGAAGTTGGTGTACTGGAGAGATATCGCTTCTCGGCATTCTGATTACACATAAGTTTATCTTGCAATTCCGTGGTTTTCGACTTTCTTCAATCTGGAAGGCACCCCCCTACCCTGCCCCACCCTATCTTACCTCATCTGTCTGAATAGTTACCTCTTGCTACGTAACAACTGCACCCTACTGAAAATAAAATGGAGTCTGCCCTCTGTAACCATGGGTGCCACATCTATGGATTCAATCAATAGCAGATTGAAAATATTTAGAAAAATGAAATGGATGGTTGCGTCTGTACTGACAAGTACAGAAATTTTCTTATCATTATTTCCTAAACAATACAACTATTTACATAGCATTTACATTGCATTAGGTATTATAAGCAATCTAGAAATGATTTAAAATATACAGAAGGGCCAGGTGTGGTGGCTCACACCTCTATTCCTAGCACTTTGGGAGGATGAGGTGGGAGGATCACTTGAGGTCAGGAGGTCGAGACCAGCCTGAGCAAGAGTGAAGACCCCATCTTTACAAAAAATAGAAAAATTAGCCAGGTGTGCTGGTGTGCACTTACAGTCCCAGCTACTCAGGAGACTAAGGCAGAAGAATCACTTGAGCCCAGGAGTTTGAGGTTATAATGAGCTATGCTGATGCCACTGCACTGTAGTCCAGATGATAGAACAAGACCCTATCTCAAAAAATATGTACAGAAAGATGTGCATAGGTTGTATGCAAATACTGCACCATTTTATATCAGGGACTTGAACATCATTCAATTTTGGAATCAGAGGTGGTCCTGGAACTGATCCCTCATGGATGCTGATGGATGACTGTATCATGTAACTTAACAATCATTTTTATAGCTCATGATTCTGCAGGTTGTCTGAATCCTGTGGTGTCTGTGAAACTCTAGTCTGGAACTTTGCTATACTGTATGTAGTTTTGAGATAAGTTGAGCCATCAGCATGTGAGGTGCTCTGTAGCCACCAGGAATATGGTAGCTCATGAACAGAGATACAGGAACGCTTGACTAGATCTCCACCCTCACTCAATCTTGAAATACACTTTTGTTCATTTTCCCCACTCCTTCCACATTTATCCACCCACTGCCACTCTTTGGGTAGGGCCCTGGATTTACAGAAAGCATCCAGAAATCTCTTGGAGGAACAATGGTGGCCCTCCTTCTGTATCTTAAATGTAGTGACAAAAGCTGAAGTCAGAGAATTTTGTTCCTACTGCTTCTGCTGTAATTTTTGATGCTGGAGGGCATTTATTCAACTTTTATTATTTTCTTGTTAAAGAATATTTAATCTTACTAGTGGGTGGGTGTGGGTGGCGATCACGTCAGAGAGAAGAAAAAGAAATCGCAGCACATTTCTAAGGAAAAAATATGTATTAACTATTATATAGTGGTACATTCTTTATAATTAATCTGCAGCTCAGAAAGGAAAATAAGAGAATAGCTTCCAAACTATACAAAAAGCAAAATAAACTCTGTGTAGATCATACCCTGTGTTAACAAAGTCTGAGTTGTGTTCTCCAGGAAACCATATTCATTTGCTGGTGAACAATTTTTCAGAATTAACCTATTATTTATAAAGTGTCCTGGAGCTAGAGAGAAACATTGGCTAAACATGGAACAGAGGTTCTTTTGACCTACAATGTTGAAAGCTTAACATAGAAGGCCCGAGAGAGCTAAGAGAGGGCCACGGAATGTTTAAAGTTTAAGTACTGAGGCCAGAAAATGGGAGAAAACATCTAAATGACACTGCCATTAACTAAATCATGATTCAGTAAAATGTTAATCTACTTCTATCATATTATTTACTATAGTGAAACAACCCCTTTAGTTTAATTGTCCCAGGAAACAATACTCTGTGATAGGCTACTTATTTCTTAATCTCTTCAGTGTCCTGATCTGTGAAATGGGAAATAATAATAATAACCCCTACTTCATGAGGTTGTTTTGAGTATTGCATGAGGTAACAGATGTAAAGTGTGTAGCCCTGTGCCTGGTATATAATACTAGCTAACATTTAGAGTCATGATTACTATTACTGATGGAGGGCAGTATAGTGTAGGGAAGAGCACATGTTGTGAAATTTGATAGAATTGGATTTAAATCTCAGTTGATTGTTTTCTTAAATGTAAGTAGCAATGTGTCTTTGGGCATGTCACTATAAAATTGAGATAATGTTACCTATCTTATGTGGTTGCTGTGAGGCTTAACTGAAATTGCTTACAAAAATAATTTAATGCAGTGTCTAGCTCATGGAAATTAATGAATGGATGATAGATATTATTACTCTACAGAATTTTTATAGTATCTGCATCTGTGCTGTATTGGCCTATGCCATATGTGATGCTGTGCAAAAATGGGCCACTATACTTCAGGATTCATGGTAGTTGTGGGCTGAGTCAGTTCAGGTCCTCCTAGAAGACGGGATTATATACAAAGGAGACTTATTGAGAGAGACCCCTTTGATTGATAAAGGGAGAGTAAGCAGGAGTAGGCAGGGAGAGCCTTTAGACTGGAAGGCAGGGGTCACCTCTGCGAAGGGAGAGAGGAAGGAAGGAGGGGTGGGTAGGGAAAGCCTCAGATGGCAGTACAGCTCTGAGGAAACCTACTTCAGGCCAATGGGGAGCCCAGAGCACAGACTGCCCATCAGAGAGGTCCTATGTCAGGCGGGAATAGCTCAGCTCTAGTCGCCGCCCTACTCTGTCATTGGCCTGGGGTAAGCACAGCCTGGCATGGATGCCACAGTGGATCTGAAGGTGTCTCAGCTGGAGGTTGAAGTAGGGTCTCTTGAAGAGAGATCTGGATTCTGTACCTCCATGACCACTGCAAGGGGCTGAGTTAAGTAGCAGTAAGAATTATCTTTGTTCATATTGGTTAGTTTCTAGTCTGGGTCAAGCCCTCATAACAGACCCTTTCTATATGTGGAATTGAACAGAATTTTCTACAAAGAGAAATACCGAAGAGTATTTCTGGAGAATAATTGAGGCATTTAATTGAATAAATATATTATGAAAAATTAACTTAGCAGTTTTTATTTGGAAACGAGCAACATAGGTGTTAACTTGTCTTGTTTGATTCCTTGAAGGAAGCTAGACCCTAAATCTCTTTTCCATATGTAACTGAAAAAATGTAGATTTTTTTTTTTTTTGAGGCAGAGTCTTGCTCTGTTACCCGGGCTAGAGTGCCGTGGCATCAGCCTAGCTCACAGCAACCTCAAACTCCTGGGCTCAAGCGATCCTCCTGCCTCAGCCTCCCGGGTAGCTGGGACTACAGGCATGCGCCACCATTCCCGGCTAATTTTTTCTATATATATTTTAGTTGTCTGACTAATTTCTTTCTATTTTTAGTGGAGATGGGATCTTGCTCTTGCTCAGGCTGGTCTCGAATTCCTGACCTCAAGCAATCTTCCTGCCTCGACCTCCCAGAGTGCTAGGATTACAAGCGTGAGCCACCATGCCTGGCCAAAAGTGCAGATTTTTGAGTGACATCACCAGTTATGAAGTTTTAATAATTCATTCTGGTATCTTTTCCTGTCTAATTGCACTACTTAGATTTATTTAAAATTTTCTGTTTTAGAGGGATCTCAGAAATATAATAGTAGAGGTAGATGGGAGGGATATAGCAAATCTACTTTTACCTCTTATTTCCCCTGCTATGAAGCCATTGCTTTTTCCATGTTTCCCCCTTTTCTTCCCCTTCATTTGTGATGTCAGGGGGGAAATTTTTTTCCTCTACTCTCTTAGGTTCAGTTACTGGGGCCTATGAATTAAATTGACAACAGACAGATTAGCAAGTGGAAAGGCAGATTTTAATCACCAACATGCATGTGTGTATGGGATTTCACAAAGAAATATGACTCAAAGGGACAGTTAGAATTTGGGCTTATGTACCACCTTAATAGGGGAAGCGGGGATAAAGTGCACTTATGGGAAAACAAATGACTTTTTGGAAATATAAATAAGCCCTTAGGGGAATAGATGAGAGATATGATACTTTTGTGACAATATCTGTTTAGGTGTGTTGTGGACAATTCTTAGTTTCTGGCAGTAAGAGTCAATCTTCCCTGGTTGTTCCCAGGTAGGGGATTTATGACAGTTGAGTTCATTTGAGTTCTTTTGGGAGGCCCTGCTTTTAGGCAGATAAGGATTTCAGGGACTCGAACACCTTTTGCTATAAATATTTTTTTATACCAGTGTCATACTCTGGGCCCCTTCAATGACATGGATACTAAAATATTGGCTTCCCACACAATTTGAAGACCCAGATCAAAGGTAATGTGTAAGGCCCAGGCATACTACTGGTATTATCTTAGCAGTTCAGTGTTCACTCACTAGAAACAATTTAATGGTGATGGAAAACAAGCCAGAGGAGCATGTAAATGGCGTTCGCTGATGGCATAGATCATGGAACCAACTTCTTGGAAAGAAAGAAAATTACAACCCTTCCAATAAGAATATTACCATAATAAGGGAGATGCATTGGAATTGAGGGCACAGAGGGAAGGGAAGAAAGGGGATGGAAAGTACCAGACAGGAGATCCAGAGCCAAGCAATAACTGGTTTGTGGCTGGATAAACTCACTGCTTAAGAAAAGCCAACAAATATGAACAAACGAAAGTATCACATCACTCGGGAATTGACAGGGCTAGTAAATCAGCAGCAGGCCAGGAGAAATTAAACCTTGGCAGTGCAGGCAGAGACTATTATCACAGTTGCTATGACCCTGTCTAAATTTTCTACCTGAGTTGAAAATGAGATGAGGGTGACAACAAAGGCCAGTGTTTATGCTGCTGGTATCCTGTGGAATCATTTTAAAGTTTTCGATTAAAAACAATGTGGGTTCTGTTGTTTTTATTATTTTAAAGATGAGCATCACTGAGAGGCAAGGACAACAGGGTTATGTAATGGATGAGTTTGCTGATGTGAGTTTGCCTATGATCAGAGTGGTGCAGGACTAAATAGTGTATTCAAGCTTGAGTTGAGAGTATGTTTGAAGTTCTACCAGAGGTGGGCAGGTACTTGATACCTTTGGCTGAAGAACACTCCTATGCAATCTGGAAATTGATCCTTTTGAACAAATGGGCATACATTCAACAATATTTGTTGCACCACTGCTTTTAGTGGCAAAGAAATCTATACATGATAGGAATATACATCATTAGGGAAATAATTGAATAAATTGTAACATATTCATACTATGCAGCTATTAAAATGAGTAAGGTCAATACCTATTGATTTTGAAAGATATTTATGAAGAAAAAAATACCATGCTCTTAAAAATTATTTCAAAATCATGCTTGAGAGACTTTAAAACTTCTTTTGCTTATGATATGAACCAAATATGAATCCATATAGTTGATAATAAAAACAAATTTATTAAATTATAGTTCTTTGAATTTAGCTGGTAGATAGATGAACTCCTTACCTTGTGCTTGGCCCACTTTTCTCTGCCTCGACATAGCTAAAATAATCCTGAGGAAATGATGATTATAATAGTAAAAGTATCACTTTTTAAAAGTTAAAGGAGTAAGATGATTTGGGAGGTAAAGGGTAGAGTGATAAATGTGCTAAATTATTTGTTTAGGGTTAAGTATCTTTAAAAAATGTTTCTAATGATTGAAGAAAAGACTAGATGCTGCATACTAATGTTTGAGTAGTGAAAGAGGAGATAGGCAAAAGTGGTCAATGTAGAAGGTGTAGAATTGCATATATAACTGCATGTCTGCATAGAACATTGTAGTTTTAAAGACATTTTCACATCTACTTCCTCACTTGACAGAGAGCTGGATATATGCCTGCCATTTCACAGAAAAAAATAAAAATAGAACTAGATTAGTTCTGCCTAAGTTCTGTCTCTGAGTGCTAGCTAAATTGGACAATTGATAAAATCTGTATGTGGAGTCAGTCAATAGAAAATTAAGGTTTTCTTCATTGGAGTTTAGAATTGAGATCTTCAGTGTAAATAAGTATATGAGCTGTGCTGTGGATGATACTCACAACTCTCCTGTATTTTACAGAGGCTCTGGCAGATTTGGAAGCAAGATGAGGATGGAGTACAAGGGACACAATCTAAGTAGTGATGCAAGTTAGGAGGAAAGAGACTTGGAGTAAGGAGGTCATAGGTGAATTGAGGTGACGATTATGATGATTCCAGGTACAGAACTTCCATTTCTGGTAAGGATGGACTAGTTAATTAAGACTAGTCTTCATGCTGAAGACAACTAAAAAAAAGCTGATACACACACACACACACACATATGGGTATATATACACATACATACATATACACGTACAAACCAGCATATTAAAATAATATTCTGGAAAGTGCCACATTATGTAACTAATAATAGAAAAATAGAGTGAAGAATTACTGGGTCAGGGACCAAAGGCAGATAGATACCCGGGGAGCGAGCCAGAGTTTGGGGCCACTTTTCCCCTGGAACATTAGCCATTTCTTTAGCAAGTGACTGAGGACCTATAAGGTTGAATGCTGCTTTTGATAGCTTTTCAAGGGTAGAGACACAAGGTTTGGCATTCAGGGTTATCTGAGGCCTTGGGACCATACCAGGGCTATAGCCTAGGAGTAAGGGTGTACCTGATAAAGACGAGTCCTAACAGTTACTATAGCTCAACTCATTTCAATCCCTGAGTAGATGGTAGTGATCCTGAATTATCTAAATCCTCAGGTCAAGGCAGAAGCAAATGAAATACCACTCTGTAGGAGGATAATATTATCCCAGGCCTGACATTATTTATATAAATATTTTACAAATATAATGTCTGACAAATAAAAATTAATCAGAAGCACAAGGAAACAAGATCACCTAAAAAACCCCAACAGAAACAATAAATAATACAAAGAGATCACAGGGGATCCCACTATTGGAATGATCAGGTACATACTTTAAAATACTTTTTACTATGCTTGGAGATGGAAATTAAAATTGAGAATATTGGCATAGAATTGTAAATAAAAATAAATCCCAGAAATAAAAAATACAATAAAAAATTGAGAACACACTAGATGGGTTTTGATAATAGTTTAGACAGAGTTAAAGAGATCATTAATGAACGAGAAGATAATTCGGAAGAAAATATCTAGAATTAAGCTGGGTGAGTTAAAAGGAGAGAATATACAGAAGACAGGCCTGTGTGGGGGCTCGCACCTGTAATCTTAGCACTTTGGGAGGCTAAGGCAGGAGGATTGCTTGAGGCTGGGCGTTCGAGACCAGCCTGAGCAAGATTGCGACCCTGTCTCTACAAAAAAAATAAAAAGTAAAAAATAGAAAGATCAGCCAGGCATGGTGCACACCTGAAGTCCCAGCTACTTGGGAGGCTGAGGCAGGAGGATCTTTTGAGCCTAGGAGTTTCGGGTTGTGGTGAGTTATGATGATGCTACTACACTCTAGCCCAGGTGACAGAGCTAGATCCTGTCTAACAAAAGAAGAGAAAAGGAAAAAAAAACAGAAAAAACACAGAAGACAAAGTACAAAATATAGTAAGAAGACCTAGCATATATGTAATTGGAGTTTCAGAAATAGAAGAAAAAGAAGGAGATTGGAGCAGAGCAACAGTTGAAAAAAATTGACTGAGACCATTTTAAAACAGATAAAAGATATCAAGAAGCCATGTTGATTCCAAACAGGAAATATAAAATGAAATTAGTACCTACGCACATCATAGATAAAATTACTGAAAACCCCAAACAAAGAATTTTAAAAGCAGCTAGTATAAAAATATCAATTACTTTCAAAGAATCAACAAATAGAATGATAACCGATGTCTCAACAAAAGCATTATAAGCCCAACACTGTGGAATGATATCTTTAAAATGTTGAAAGTAAATGTACCATCCTAGAATTCTATATTTAGTGATAATTTCCTTCAGTAATAAAGGTGACTCAAACACATTATCTTAGTTATCTGTTGTTGCATGACAATATTACCACAAACATAGTGGCTTAAAATAACACATATTTGTTATTTCACAGTTGATGTGGGTCAAGAGACTGGGCATGGGTTATCTGGACCCTCTGCAAGGCTGCAATCAAGGTGCTGTCCAGAACTCAGGTGTCATCTGAGGCTCCACTGGGGAAGAATCTGTTTCCAAACTCCTGTGGTGGTTGACAGCATTCATTAATTTTCAGGCTGTCATTTGAGAGCCTCAATTCCACGTAGTCTATGGAAACATCCTAAATTCACTTAGGGACCTATGAGCCCACTCCTAAGTACAGTCATGCTGACTTCAACAAATCATAATTTATTTTACACTTTTCACCTATCCCATGACTCCCTCATCCAATGACCTTTTCCTTCCTATTACCCTCCCAGTAGATACCTAAGCATTTTAGAGAAATCTTCCTCTCTTTTGGTGGAGAATATCATTTTGATATAATCAAAGCTACACTGATGTCTATGTAGATTATATCTATTGCTTCCTTCATATCTGCATGGCCTGTGAGTCTATCATGAAAAGATCTTTATTGACTCTAGCATAATCATCCTTGCTGTTTGAAGTTGTCTAGTAATAGCAAGTCTTAAAATAAATTGTTTTATTATCATCCCAGTTGTTGAAGCTAAGCTTACTCACCCATTAGCATCAGGCTTGGACATTTTCATATGTGTATGTTAGCCAGATGGATGTCATTTTCTTTAAGAGTAGGTGAATTACAATACTGATCAATTAGTCTTCAAGCACCCAAACATATGTCAGTACTTGTGGATTTCCTTCTAAAAAATAGCCACAGAGAAAATGTCTTGCAGAGTCACATTCTTTCAGTACTCCACCTGTTCTCTGCCATAGTAAGATCAAAATAAGATATTCTAGCAACATTAGCGTGGATAGAGCACAAGTATGGGTTTTCCAGGCCTCATAAATCCCCATCTGACTAGAATGAGGCTGATTCTAAATGTCTCCTCCCTGCAGAAGTCAATTCAAATGGCCATTAACCATATCTTATATTTTTCCTAGATATGCCATTTCACTTGCATAGAGCTAACTTTAGGAGACAGAAAAGGTTATAAAAAGATATACTAAACTGAGAACAAATTAGTCCTAGTCACACCCTTCCCAAAATAAAGTAGGCCCAAGCAAACTTGTAGAGTTCAGTTCTTTTTGTTCACCTCCGTATCAGTTCCAAGTTTCTCTCTTGCCTTATTGCTCTGTCAAGCTCCTCCTCCAGTACAATGATGAATAGCAGAGGTAATAATAGGCAAACTTGTCCCGTTCTTAGTCACAAAGTACAAGCTTCCAGCATTTCATGATTAAGTATGATTTTTGTTGCAGACTTTTTCTGTAGATAATTTTATCAGTTTAAGAAAGTTCCCTTTTATTACTAATTTATTTATAAATGGATATAGAATTTTATGAAAATTTTTCCAGCATCTATGGAGATGATCATATGACTTTTGTCCTTAATGCTGTTGTGGTAAATTAGATTGCTCAACTCTCTATTGTTAAACCAAACTTGCCATTCTGCAATAAACCCAACTTGGTTCAGATATAGCATATATTTTATATATTGCTAGATTTGAATAGTTATTATATAATTTGGGATTTTGCATGTATGTTCTTCAATAGTATTGACCTGAAATATTTCTTGTTGTATCCTTGTTAGATTTTTACTATACATGATTATGTTGGTCTCTAAAATGAGTTAGAGAATGTTCCAGTTTTCTCTATATGTTATATAGTGTTTGACAGATTGGCATTCTATTTTCATTAAATATTTGGTGAAATTTACTAATGAAGTCATTTAGGAATTTTTTATGTATGAAGGAAACCAAAATATTCCTCTCTAAAATACTGAGGATTGTTGAGCTGAAGAACAACTCAACTCAACTAAAACGTAATGAGTATTTTCCACTGACATGGCTGTTGTCGAGCTCCATATATGCAACATCGAAGCAACAGGGCACTTTTTAAGCTTAGCCAAAGTGAATGATTGACTCACACCACCACTTACAAATAGATGTCTAAGGGTCTTCCATTTACTGAAGTGTGATATTTAAAATCATCTTCTCACAAACACATAAAGTGTGATGAAGCTTGCTGCTCCTAGGTAGGCAAAGAAAGATCAGCAAAACACCATTCAAAAGATGTGACCATAGCCATATGTCCAGCATTGCTAGCAATTATGGAATACTTTAAAATAGGATAGGTATGCACATATCGAAGTTACAATTTTTAGATATTTATCTCCTTTGAGGCAGTCTTCTGAACCAAATCTTCTTGAGATTTGGTTTTGCAATGTGATTTCAGGATTCTAGAATGGGCACTGTTCCTCATTACACCTTCCTCCTCTCAGTCTCCATGTTAGGTTGTTTAGAATGTGCACTGTACAAGGTTACTATATCTGAAGGGGGCGCCATTCACATTAGGGACATATACAGAACTAACTTATATGGTAGTGCTGCAGGTAAGCATAGACATTCCAGGCCTCTTGGCTGAGTCCTGGGGCAGCAAGAGAGAGCTGTCTACTCTGTAAACCTTCACTTGCGTACTTGGTCATGCTCACCACAGCAGAGCTTGCACTCTCACGTTAACTTGGAGACACATGTGTGCACATGGCTGGGCCTCCTTCTGATTGTACTGTGAGTGCCTGGATTCCAGAATTCCCCCCTACTCTGAACTTGTCATGGTCACCTCATCTGAGGATGGAGTGTGTGTACTTCTGCTTTATGTGCTGGGCATGAGGTAAGCGCACAGGAGTGTAGGCTGAGAGTGTGTGTGTGTGTGTGTGTGTGTGCGCGCACCCACATGTACACGCATAAGCAGCTGC
Organism: Indri indri; assembly: GCA_004363605.1. NCBI lineage: Eukaryota > Metazoa > Chordata > Mammalia > Primates > Indriidae > Indri > Indri indri. Next base: position 73,531 of record RJWJ010004573.1, read on the forward strand.
CACCCTCAGGCTCTGGGAAGATCTTCAGACTCTAATCTGGTACGTTTGTAGCAGCAGCTGAAATAGCCCAGTTGGAAAGGCATTAGACTAAACATCAACTGAGCATTGAGCAGGCTTTGTCCAGATTTTGGTGGGATGTATATGTTCTAGCCAACAGTTTATAAAGCAGTTTAACATATAGAATCACTGGATGCTATTGCTGAAGCCCTAGGGATGGTGTTCCCCTGCTTCCTCTTCTCCCTCTCCTGTCCCTCCCTGTCCCTTTACACACCAGCCACTTCTAGGGTCACTGTGGTAGGCTGAGAAATGACACCTCCACCAAGATATAGTCACTTCCTAATCCGCAGAACCCCCGAGTATTACCTTATATGGCAAAAAGTGAATATTACCTTAAGTGGCAAAAGATGTGATTGAGTTAAGGCTCTTGAGACTCAGAGTTTATCATGAATTATCCTGGTGGGGCCTAAATGCAATCACATGTATCCTTGTAAGAGAGAGGAAGAGGGAGTTTAGAGACAGATACGGTCACCTAATGTGGCTGGAAGGGTTAACAGCTGGTTGTGGTGTATGATTACTGAGATTGCACATTAATATATATATTAATTTTCTATTGCTATGTGACAAGTTACCACAAATGTAGTGGCTTACAATAACACATATTTATTATCTCACAGTCTTTGTGGGTGAGGAGTCTGGGCATGGCTTAGTTGGGTCTTCTGCCAGGCTGCAATCCAGGTGTCGCACAGAGCTGAATTCTCATCTAGAGGCTTGACTGACAAAGGATCTGCTACCAAGTTCTTGTGGTCATTGGCAGAATCCATTTCCTTGTGGTTGGCAGACTGAGGACTCTAGCTTCTTGCTAGCTATTGGCTGGAGGCCACCCCCAGCTCCTAGAGGCTACTATAGTTCCTTGCCACATGGTCCTATCCATAGGTCCTCTCACAGCAAGGTGGCTTGTCTCCCCAAAGCCAGCAAAGAAAAAAGAAAGTAATTCTGCTAGCAAGATGGAGTTTTATGTTTTAATGTGATCACAGGAGTGGCATCCCATCACCTTTGCCATGTTCTATGGGTTAGAAGCAAGTCACAGGCCCCACCACACTCAGGCAGAGGGAACCATACAAAGGTGTGAACTCCAGGAGGTAGGGATTATAAGACTGCCTTAAAGCCTGTGTGCTACAATATATATATTCGTTTAAGAAATTATATGGGAAGATGTTGGTCCAAGGGTATAATTTTTAGTTTTGCAAGATGAAAAATTTCTAGAGAGCTAACATACAGTCTGGTGACCATAGTTAACAGTACTGTGTTATACACTTGGAAGTTGCTAAGAGGGTAGATCTTAAGTGTAGAGTTATCACCACATGCACACACAGAAAAAGAAAGAAATGGTAACTATGTAAGGTATTGGATATGTATATTAGCTTCACTGTGATTATTTCACAATGTACATGTACACCAAAACCTC
>RJWJ010004574.1:0-32500 GCA_004363605.1 Indri indri
AACTATCAAGCACTCAGTTGGGGTTCCAGAAAGGTGGCATAGAAGGACTTAGAGGGGACAAAGAGAAGGGTAAAACTATTTAAAAACATATAGCTGAAAATGTTCCAAATTTCAAGATTATACTCAAATAAACCCAAGAAGCTAAACAACTCCCAAGCAGGACAAACACAAAAATTAACTACATCAAGTGGTAAAAAGAAACATTTAAAAGTAGGCAAAGAATTTTATTATAGGCCAATTAAAATTTGGGGGTTATATTGATAATACTTATCAGCAAGACTGTTCAAGTACCTTTACTTTTCCTTTAAGCACCCTTTACAGAATTAATTTGTTAATTATAAATAATTTCTTCTGTTTTCTAATAAAGCTTTTTCTAACTATTCATCTGAGTAATTATGTGTTACTGAATGTCAAAAAACAAAGGTGCTTTCTGATATCACTACAAAATGTAGGCAGAGAAAAAAAGAAACATTACAGGTAGAAGAACTGATAAAAAGAATAATCCAGACTTCTTACAAAAACTATGCATTTGGGGTCTTCTTCACAAATTCTTTCGCTAAGCCAATGTCTATAAGAGTTTTTACAACATTTTCTTCTAGAATTATTATAGTTTCATATCTTAGGTTAAGTCTGTTATCCACCATGAGTTGATTTTTATAAAGGTATGAATGCAACAGCATGTATGAATCTCAAAATCAGTATGTTGGGTAAAAGAAACCAGACACGATAGACTGCATGCTATGATTCCATTTATATGAAATTCTTGAAAAAGTGAAGCCATAGTGATAGAAAGCAGATCAGTAGACTACATCTAACATATTAAAATGATGACCTCTTTCCATGGTATAGCACACTCTCCATGTGAAAGCAACTGTCACAAATACAAGTAAATGGTGTAGTATCCTCTAGCCACATGATCTATAAATGTCCATTGGTACTATACATATCCTAATGCCAATATCACAGAAACAGGCATGCTGAATTTTCTTAATTTTAATTTTGCAAATGGAGGCACATAGACAAATAATAAATATATTACAGATACTTTTGATTCATACACCATTAACATTTAAATTATCAAGTGACTGACAATACATGAGTAAAGTATAATATAAACAAATCAGCATTACTAGGGGAGCTTTAAGGTTTTACTTTCATTCTTCATTTAATTTTCAATCAAAACGTTACCTCAACATAGGTGTCTGTAACTAATATGATAAAACATATATTGAGGGTAAAATGCATGTCAACCTTGATTTTTCTCACTCCATGACATGGTCTGAATCTTAAAACCTCACAAAGTGCAGCTAGATATACTTCTGTAAAAGTTCCACCCATGATGCCAATGGTACCATTTCCATGGTAACTTTAATGCTTGCAAAGGAAAAAAACAGAAGGAGTCTTAAGAAAATTGCACAAAGTGAACAAAATAAATTATTAGATTGAACATATGTGGCATAAACAAAATATGGGGTGCAGTTATTAAAAATGAATTGCCTTTTTAAAAACTGAGAACAAGCATAACTCAAGCATGGAACTTAAACTTCTGGGAAATGTGGTCATCGTAAACTCATAACAGTAAAATTATCCCAGTGTGTCTGATGCCATAAAATTGGGACCTCAACGTATTCAATCATACTTCTATTGTGGAGGCTCAAACTTCCATATGGTTTTTACATTATTAATGACTTACAAAAACAAAAATTGATATGTGGTCACTAGATTTATACCAATACTAAAAAAATATCTACTACATATTTGTGTTGTACTAGCACAAAATATGTATTTTAAATATTATTGTATAAATTATTTTCTGCCCCCCAAATAGAAACACAATGTCAATTGTATACAAAGAGTTACATTTTAAAAGACATTTTCATTCCTGTGTCTCGTTTTCATTAAGTGTCTCATTTAAGTTTGATATTTTCTAGGTAAGTCACTGACACTGGAACAAATCACAGTGAATTAAACAAACTAGTGACAACTGTAAAACTAAGAACACAGTACACTTGATAGTTAAGTGAAATATTTTATTCTTACATGGTTGTGTTTGAATCATCCAAACCAAAATCAAGCCATGTTTACTTTTCAAAGACATTTATTTGCTCATAGAAGAGTATCTTAGATTTCATTAAATCTACTTTATTAACTCTAATTCATTAAATCCTTACAATCCAATTCTGGCCTTTCCAATGACTATCTTTCTGTCAATTCCAAACATGTAGGGGAATGAATTACATACTCCACACATCTTTGGACAGAGGATCCCTGTAGAATCACTGAAGACTCACTTGGCCTTCATCATTTTGCCTTACGTTGTCTCTAATAATATCAATGCCCTAAACTGAAAACTAAAATTTGATTTTCAATTGTTCAAGGCCTCTAATCAAACATAACCACGTGACGTTTTCAGAATTATGAACTAAAATTTGATTTCCAATTGTTGCATTACTCAACTGACGAATGTATTGAATGCCTAATATGTGAGAGGTGTTGTCCTTGGCATTACAGATACAAATACAAGTCCAGCATGGCATAGCTCCCGGGGGCTGAATTTTTAGTGAAAGTGAAAGAAAAAATAATAATAATGGCTTACAGTATAATAAAAGTGAAACAGGCTTCCCCAAGGTGCTAACATGAGTAAAATATATATATATATATATATATATAAGAACTAAAAGAGATATTAAAAATCATCTACTCCAACTCCTTTTTTCTACATCTAGAGAAACTGATTATCACAAAATGTGTGTACCTGTGTGCATTTTTCCAGGGTCATATAAAAATATAAAGGGAAATTATGCAAAGCAGGATCTCACTGAATTACCTGTATGTACGTATATAACCATATATAGTATGGTATGGTATAGGCAAAGGCGCACTTGACTGCAAATCTGAAGGTCTGTATTTGCACATTGCTAATTTTTAGGTATACAGCATGGGCAAGCTGTTCAGAAGTTTTTTCACTGATATTACAAGTTCAGTTAAATCTCTATTGCTTAATTCTTCAGGTTGTTGTGAGGACCGAATGCAGTAATGGGCATAAAAGTGCTTTGTAAAATTTAAAGCATAATAAAATATAACATTTGATAGTATTTCACATAAGAAATTTGGTTATATAAAGAATATGATTAATTTAATTGTGGGGAATTAACCAGATTAACAGAATAAAATATGTAGTTATTTGTGAATTAAAAGAGAAAATGAAGGTTATTTAATTCTTATCCATTCATTATTTGTTGTCATACTTGAGATATACAAATATTCAAATCAACAGAGAGGAAAAAGCAATTAGCAAATATAAGAAGTACATGTCTATGTCTCCTTTTATTCCTCAGGTAGAGTGTGGGGCTTCCATTCTGATTAGAACAATTGGTATATGAAAGTTCACATGCTGACAGACCAGTGCTGATACCTGCTGCATTCACAGACCCTTCCAAGGAAAGATACCCTCCCTACCTGTTGGAATTAGTGAGGAGGAAGCTATAAATAGGCAGTTTGATCCTGCATATCCTCTTCCCCTGGCTACCCCAGTTTACTGGAAAATGGTAAGTGCCAGAGCCAAACGCAGCCAACCCTTGGCTATCAAGGCAGGTAAGACATGGACTGGAATACAGTCTCTTTGAAGAATTTTGGCATTGAGATATTGGTAGAATGAGGCAGTTAACAGTGGAGCCTGAAGGTGCATGATGTGTGAGGAGAAACCATGACAGAGAGTCAGGGCTGTAAGAGCTAATGGCAAGCTGAAGTTACAAGGAAGCAGAGTCCACAGGCAAGCAAAAATCTGTAAGAGTATAGGTGTGCATGGCGAGGGGTGTGGAAAGAAAAATCAGAGAGAGAGAGCAGGCAGTCTCTAAAATTGCTTTTGTTCATGAGGGATATACCTATTTTTTTTTTTTTTGAGACAGAGTCTCACTCTGTTGCCTGGGCTAGAGTGCCGTGGCATCAGCCTAGCTCACAGCAACCTCAAACTCCTGGGCTCAAGCGATCCTTCTGCCTCAGCCTCCCGAGTAGCTGGGACTACAGGCATGCACCACCATGCCCGGCTAATTTTTTCTATATATTTTTAGTTGTCTGATTAATTTCTTTCTAATTTTAGTAGAGATGGGGTCTGGCTCTTGCTCAGGCAGGTCTCGAACTCCGGAGCTCAAACAATCCTCCCGCCTCGGCCTCCCAGAGTGCTAGGATTACAGGCGTGAGCCACCACACCCGGCCCCTATTTTTATATATCAAATTCCTCAGTATGGGCTGAGTTCCTAAAACAGCCTGAGTATCTAAGAAGGAAAATTTAAGATTTATTAAATGTGGCAGTCCAGTGACAGTGGTTAGAGGTAATGACAACAGCAACAGTATCTATTGCTGGTGTTCAGTGGAATAAGTCAGACAGTAAGCTGACATCTGGGGATTTCACAGATTTTATTACCTACATCCTCAGCAGGAGGAAGCTAGCCTTGTGGAATAGTCAAATGGCCTCTTGGAGACCCAGTTAAAGCACTTTTGGGAGACAGCACTTTATGAAATTAGGATGCTTACCTTGAAAGACACGAGCAATGTGTCATATTGGGCATTTCTTACACAACATTTCGGATCCATCCTCTCAGTCATGCTGTTTATTCCAGCCACTACTGCAATCAACATTTTCATCCAGAGTCAGGCAGCTGTGACCAGACAGCACTTCATCTTGGGGCAATATTAATAATCTGCTTACTGTTTCAGTGATTCCCTGCCATCATGGTGTGGAATGTCCACTGGAATCTGTAGAGTCCAGTACAAGCGCAAAAGCCATGCCTGACTAACAGAAAATGGGAGCCAAAGGGGTTCCCATACTTCCCTGGGGTAGACAGATTCAAAGTTTTTGTCATAAAACTCAGAAGCTTTCACAGGATCAAATACCAATAGACTGTGGCAACAGACAATCCAATAATTCATCCTGGTGTGGGCTTTTCCTTCTTCCCTGTTTCATACCCCTATCCTATGCTTCTGTTTGCTGGGATAGCATTGGGAAATAAATTACTTCCATGTAACCTGTTATTTAGGCTTTGCTTTCAGAGATACTCGGGCTAAGATCATCTGTGCAAAAAGCAAATCCTCAGAATGTGAATTTGAAACTGAACCATTACTGAATGGCCAGGAGGCAGTAAAGACCCCACTGATGGTGATTAATGGGATTCTGATAGATCACAATAAAATAAGACTCTCTTGTCAATTGGATGAGGTACAGACTGAAGGTGAAACACAGGGTAATGCAGTGGTTGTGGCACTGCTCGAGTAGGGAGGAAAGGTGATAATATGGATTGTGAATCCAACTGACTTGTGTTAATTGCTTTGGAAGCCTTGAAAAAAGAAAATGTGAGAACCAGAGCACTTCCCTATCTCCTGAAGTTTCAGGGAAAAGTGTGATGAAAATCAGGGCCAGTGGTGCAAGGATGTCTGGGGGGCAAGTATAAATGCATAACATAGACAGGCCCTTTATGCCAAAGTAGTGCCCTGATAGGAAAAGGATGGGATCTTAAGACATGAAGTAGAGACATTTGACTATAGAAGCATATTATCTTGAACCCCTAAATCTCGTTGAATTTTCCATGCTCTTTTTTTACTTGAGGAGACTAGCCCTCCACTGACTGGAAACCCTATAATGAACACAACTGAGACAAAAACTTCATTAATGACTGCCTTCCTCAAAATCTGCTCCTGCCTGTCCTTATTGCCACCTAGACAATGGCCAGATATCAGCACAGTATGAGCAGGAAAATGCATTCCCTCTTCAGAGAGCAAACAATTTATAAACCAAAGGAATTGCAACATCTGGCTGTCTTTGGCAGATGTCAGGGGAACGTGTGTGAAAGTCAACCTTAAGGGTGTTGGACTTTGGGACTGGAATGTAAGACTGGAGAAGAACAATTGTATTAATGTGAACATGCTCACCATTATTCTGAGTATAATGTCCCACAAAGACACTTTAACCAGACCCAATAAGGACTTTTAGCCCAAGTTCCTCTCATAGTGGGTTCATTGGGTCCATGTAACTATATTGTGGTTATTTTATGGTTCCTGACTACTCAGTTGTGATAGATATACCCAGTAAATAGTGGAATCCTCCCATTAGTTCCTTGATCTATAGAGTAAGTTCTACTATGGTATGAAAGGTTAAATGGAGTCCCTGAAATTATTCTCAACAAAGACAATACCTCATAAATAATACTGAATTCTGGGAGGATTTGCAGAAACTAGAACTACCATCAAAGAATACAGAATAATACACCTTATAATATCCTCATTCAGTTCACGTGTTTGGCTGCTGCAAAACCCCGGTGTGCTACACCAAAACTTAATCAAGTGATAGTTGCAATAACAGCTACTGCAAAGAATATGGAATTTTTACTGGAATAGATCTATACCAACTCTGGCAGTTGGTATACAGTTACTGAACTGGTGAATACATTCTTCTCAATTCCATTCAATAACAGTGGTTGAAAGTATTCACTTACATATGGAAAGGATTCAATACACAAGAATTATCTTGCCTCAGAGCCATATTAACTCTATCGATCTATGCCAGAATATAATCTCTAGGAATCTGTATCATCTTGACATTCTGGAGAACAACATGCTGCAAAAAAACCCACAGAGATTCAGAAGTCTACCACAATAGCAAACATTTCAAGGATCCAAAGATCTGGACAATTCTGGGAAATCCCCTCTAAAGTAAAAATTCAAGATGTTGCAACTTGTACTCCATAAAACTAAAAATAAAGTACAATGTTTTTTTAAAGGTCTCTCTAGATTTTGAAAGCAACGTACTCAACATTTGGGAATATTGCATTTATCAAGTAACTCTGAAGTGACAGTGTTAAATGGACCTATAGCAAAAGAAGGTTCTATAACAATTTCAGACTGTAGTATAAATTGCCCTGCCATCATATTACCTGGCAGAGATAATGGTGATAGAGGTAGCCAAGGTAGATAAGGACACTATGTAGAGTCTCTGGCAAGTCACAAAAGGAGAGTTGCAGCTCAGATCCCTCCATTTTGGAGCAAAGCCATGCTTTCTGCTGCAAAACACCATCCTATGTTTACAAAATTAATCCTGGCACATGACTCTTTTTGTCTCAAGTTAAATTCAGGTTCACAGTTGGGTCAGTGTGATATGTTGGTGCTAAGCATAAATGGAAAGGGGTGACAGGAAATTCTACCAATGAGCATAGCTGAGAGTAGAACAGTTATCCATTAAACTATAAGAAATGGAAATGGTATAAGGTACAGTTATACCCAGATTCATGCACTTGGCTGACTGGTCAGGGACATAGAAGAAGTATATTTGGAAAATCAGAGACAATGCTGAGTGGTAAAGGAGCATGTGAATGACCTGCTCCTTTGTGCATGAGCAGGCACAAAGCACCTGAATCTTTGGGTCTCAAGTCAATGCCAATAACACAGCATCTACCACAGAGGAAGCACTCAATAGCTACATGGACAGAGTGAATGCTTCAACTTAAGGATATCAGCCAGCCTCTATCCTTAGCCACTTCAGTGCTGAAACATGGGCCCATAATGGAGTAACTACGGTGTCAGGGATAGAGACTATGCATAAACCCAACAACATCCATTCTCTGTCACCCAAGCTGGTCTACCTATAGCCACTGATAAAAGTCTAATCTGCCATCGGCAAAGACCAATAGTGAGCCCTTAGTATGGCACCATCCTTCAAGGGTATCGGCTAACCATTTGATGTCAGGTGAATTATATCAGATCCCTATACTCTGGAAGGAACAGCAATTTGTCCATACCACAACTAAACCTACATTTCCTTCCTTGTTCACAGGTCCTCATCCAGCACCAGTTTTTTCAAGGAATTTCAGAATATCTGATCCATAGGCATGATGTCCTGAATAATATTACCTTTGATCGAGGGACCCATTTTATGACAAAAAAAAAAAAAGTATGTCAATAAACATATGACCACAGGGTCTACTGGTTTTATATACACCATTATTTATAAGCAGTTGGCCTAATAAAATGGCATATTAAAGGAACAGCATAAGCTCAGCTATGTGCCTACTCAGGGGAAAACCTGTTCTATTTGGCACATTGTCTGCTAGGATATATTATAATATATACACTGAACTAATAGTAATATTTGGTGTTATATTTCCTAAACTAGAATTCATTAGTCCAGGAACCAAGGGATGAAAATGGAATTGGCACATATCACCATCACTTCTAGTGACCTATTTGCAGAATTTGTGCTCTCCTCTCCAGGAGCTTAGTTTGCTGAATTAAAGGTTCTGGTTCTCAGAAGGCTGTGCTTCCACACTGAGATGCTGCGAGATTTCCACTGTATTTGAAGTAACAACCACCATTGAATCATTTGGGGCTTCTTACAATGGATGATAAGCAAATAAAAGTGTTTATAGGGGTTACAACCTTGAGTACCATGAGCAGTTAGGGTTGCTACCAAACAATGTAGACCAGCAAGAAAATGTCTTGAATCCAGTGGCTTTACTGGACTGTCTGTTGGGCTTCCATGACCCACGATAATGATAATTGTTGTCACAACTACAGTTCAACAAGGTCTAAGTATTTGGACCTTCAACAGTGAAGATCTGGATTACTCTACCAGGCAAGCAACTTAACTAACCAACGTTTTAGAGGTGAAAAAAATCTAGAATGACTGATGAAGGTGTTATGGCCTTAAAACCAGCTTCAATAGCAGTGACTATAGCTTGTTTCACTAACTCTCTTGTATTAAATATTTGGAGAGATTTAATCTGGCCACCACTTTGAAGAGGAATCTGTGGCAGATTGGATTCATAAGGAACACAAGTGTACCTGAGCAGTGCAAGGGGTGGACTGTTCTCAGTACCATCCCTTACAAAAGCCATGACTACAGCGGCCAGTTCTGCACAGTCTCTGAGTAGTTTTTCACAAGTGCAATATGATCTACTTTACCTCAGACCTGTGCTACATACACATCACTTTCTGTCCCAGAGCTTGCTGACACAGTGGTTTGAAACACCCACAGAGATCTACTTGGAGTCGCACATGTGAAATTTAGAAATGTAATAAAATTAATGCCAATGGTGTTACCCTTGCCTCAAGGGGAAAGGAAGCTAAAAGACAAATGATTCTTTTTTTTTTTCCTTTGAAATGTATTTCTTAAAAGTTCCTATAAGATCCCTCAGAAGCAAGCACCAGTTATATGTACACGTGTCTATGTATTTTCTTTCCTTTTTCTCTAATATGCTCCTCTATCTGCACTGCTATTTCCTGAGATTTTTTTTCCAAATAAATTGCCTGCAATCCTTTGTCTCTGGTCTTGCTTTTAAGGCACAGGTGGGACCCCTGCGGCCTTAAGGTCACATGTGGCCTTCTAAGTCCTTAAGTGTGGCCTTGTGACTGAATCCAAATTTCACAAAAGAACAAATCCTTTTATTTTGATTAACACATTTTTGTTCATCTTTTATATTTTATTTAATTTTTATAATGAATATATTTAAAATACTGAAGAATAAAAGTAAGTGTCAACAAAATAATCCTACCAGATTGACTGGCACAATTAGAACATTAGTAAACCATAGGGTTAAACTGACAGTGCTACACTCATGATTTAATTCTAACTTCCCTGCCTGACTGGTGGCACTACCACACAAGCCTGGCTGGCAAGAGTTTATGGGGATCGAGTACACCAGACTGTTATCAGCTTTTGACAATGGCACATTGTGTTTCTGTTTGAAGTGGAAGTTGTGAATAGTTGCACAGCTCAATAGTATTTTTTAATCCTGTCTGCTTAACGGCCCATCATGTCAAAGAAGACCAAGAGAATGCTGAAGGAGGAAAACAGATTTTTTTAATGAGGATTGGAAATAGCAATATTATCTTGTTTCTGCTAAAGATAAGATGATTTGCTTGCTTCGTGATACTGTAATATCAACATTAAAGAAATTAAATGCTTATCAGCATTGTAACACTCATAAAGACCACAAATATTTTAAATTAGAGGGAGAGGTGCAAAAGGTTGTATTGCACAAATTAAAAGATGAAAAGCAAAAGCAAAGATAATTCTTTCAAGCAGCAATAAAACATGGAAATAATGCCACTGAAGCAACTTATAAAGTGGCTTATATACTTGGGGAAAAAGGAAGCCATTCAGTGATGCAGAAATTGTGAAAGACTGCATTGTCAAAGTTGTAGGATGCTTAGACCCCGATAATGTTTCAAAGTCCAAACAACTGCCTCAGAGAGCCCTAACTGATTGGCAGCATGATTTAGCCTTGAACTTAACAGGACAACTTTGTGCAATACTTCTAAAAGGAAAATACATATTATTGAATCACTTTGAATGAATCAACCAATACTACTGACTCAGTGCAGGTTTTATACTTCATTTGTGTCATAACAAAAGATTTTCTTTGCTGTGAAGAGTTACTCACTTTGGGCACTCTTGTGAACAGAACATGGGGAATAGACATCTTCGACAACTTTCAAGATAAGTATTGTGAAGTTGGACTGAATTTGGAAAATTTAGTGAGTGTGTGTACAGATGGTGCACCTTCTATGACAGGAAAACATGAAGGGTTCATCACACAGATAAAAACTATCAACAGATGCAGGTGCTCTCATTTCTTTTCATTGTATCTTGCATGGACACAATTTTGTGATAAAGCTACCATTTTAAATGACACTTTGCAAAAAGTTATAAGCATCATTAACTATACTCATGCAAATGCAACAGTAACATCATCAGTTTTGTGACGTGCTAAAATTGAATGATGAGGTATTGAGTGTGGATTTGCCATATCATTCTAAGGTGTGTTGGCTATTTCAGAGACAGGTTTTAGCCAAAATTTTATCTCTGTGAGAACAGATAGTTAAATTTTATGAAGAACAGAATCAGCAATGTGAAATATTGAAAGAAGATTTCTGTAGGAATGCAGCATTTCTGTGTGATATGATGTCAAATCAAAATGACTTGAATATTAAAACTGAGTCTATGTATGGTATGTGGCAAAAAATCCAAGCATTTTGAAAAATCTACCTTTTTTCAAAATACTTCTTCTTCAAAGGAAATTTCCAATGAACATTTTCCCCAGTTAGCAAAGATCCTTGATGACCAGGATGATATATGTGAATCACGTGAAGAACATGCAGCTGTTAAAGACCCATTAATACAATGAAAGGTACACTGACTTTGAGAAACATGACATCGCACTCAAACTGGCATTCCAGCCTCACCTCGTTGATATCACCAAGGCACCTAAAGAACTACAGATGCAATTGATTGGGCTTTCAGTAGATGACATTTTAAAGTAACTGATGGTAAGAAAGATATAATTTAAATATAGAAAATGCAGTAGAAGACCCACGCCTTTGACAACATGCCCTCAAAATGCTGCAAATCTACATTCTCCTACCTAACCCAAATCAAGACGCCCTTCGGGTCACAAATGGCTGATACCAAAATAGAGGATCAACTGAAACTGTGGACCTCCATGCTGCAACCAAATATTCAAATGCTTCCCAATAGAAAGCAGATACAATAAAGTCATTAAAAGGTTAGTTAATTGTAAAATTAACATATAGTTTTCATTTTTTGAAACTACTAAGTAGTCATGAGATTTTTACAAAATAATGTACATTTTTAAGTATTTCTTATTGAAGTCTCTTGAATTCAGCCTTATTTGATTACAGCTAAATTAATGAGGCCTTCCAACATGAAAATATTTGCCTCCCCACCCCCCGTTTCAGGGGAACCTAGGCTAAAACTGAGAGAACATTGAATTGACTAAGATTAAAGCCTTGCAATGAATGTTTTTATCATTCTCTGTGATATCTAATAAAATGACTTGACATGTCTAGAAACCAGTCTGACAGAATCCCCAGGTTTCCAATAAATGGTAAGAAAATACACATTGGCAATAAAAAATAAGTACCTGACAACCCACAGAAATGTCATCACTTGAAAGAAAGCAATGTACTCTAATTAGCTGGTAATGTGAATAATGAGTTAACCATTTTTCAAAAGAGTTGAGGGTATAGAAAAAGTACAGAAGATGAAAAAATGACAGAGGAGAAAGAAAAGAGACGACCACAGCAGCATTGGTGATTAGAGACACTAGAGTCAACAAACCTAGAAGGAGGAAAATAATTATGACGGGGAAAAAGAGAGTCAAGGAAAAAATATGGAAGTGAAGATAGCTTCTAGTAGCAGAAAGTTTATATAGAGATAGACACTACTTAAATGCTAAGTGATTTAATACTTGTAACCCTGAGATATCTCCCTTTTATATATAATAAAAATGAAGCACATAGAGTTGGAGTAACTTGCTGAAGGCAACTCATTTAGGAACTAACAAATTTGGGATTTTAGTGCTAGAAGTCTGACTCTGGAGTCCACTATGCAATACAGATCCCTAAACCAACCTCCAACATAGTTATTTTCCTTCAAATTGTGATATAAAACACATAACAGCTTGCCTATTATTAGTATATAAAAATGTTACTGATTTATATACATTGATTTTGTATCCTGAGACTTGTATGAATTTATAAATTCCAGGAGACTCTATTTGGAATCTTTGGGTTTTTACAGACCCAATATCGTATCATCAGCATAGAGCGACAGTTTGACCTCCTCTTTCCTGATTCAGATATCCTTAATATTCTTCTCTTGCTCGATTAGGACTCTAGGGCTCTGGTTAGGACTTCCAGCACTGTGTTGAATAAGAGTGGTGACAGGAGGCATCATTGTCTTGTTCCAGCTATTGGGAGAATGCTTTCAACTTTTCCCAATTCAATATAGTGTTGGTTATGGGTTTGTCATATATGGCATTTATAATTCTGAGATATGTTCCTCCTATGCCTTGTTTGTTGAGGGTTTTTATCAGGAAAGGGTACTGGATTTTGTCAAATGCTTTTTCTGCCTCTAGTGAGATGATCATATGGTCTTTTGCATTTGTTTATGTGGTGAATCACATTTATTGATTTATGTATATTGAACCATCCTTGCAACTCTGGGATGAAGACCACTTGGTCCTGGTGAATTATTATTATTTTTTTGATGTACTGTTGAATTTGGTTTGCTAGTGTTTTATTGAGGACTTTGGCATCTACATTCATAAGGGATATTGGTCTGTAGTTTTCTTTTTTTGTTGTGTCCTTTCCTGGCTTTGGTATCAAGGTGATACTGGCTTCGTAGAATGAGTTGGGAGGATTCCCTCCTTTTCAATATTATAGAATAAATTCTGTGTTATGGGTACCAAGTCTTTTTTTTAGGTCTGATAGAATTCAGCTGGGAATCCATCTGGTCCAGGGAGTTTTTTTCTTGGGAGGTTTTTTATTACTGTTTCAATCTCACTGATCATTATTGGTCTATTTAGGAGTTCTATTTCTTCCCTATTGGGTCTTGGGAGGTTGTGTGCCTTCAGGAACTTGTCCATTTCCTCTATATTCTCTAGTTTAGGTGTATAGATATTTATGTAGTATTCATAGATGATGTTTTATATTTCTGAAGTATCAGTTGTAATGTCACCTTTTCATTTCCGATTGAGCTTATTTGGGTCCTTTCTCTTCTGTTCTTGGTTAATCTAGCAAGAGGTCTGTCCATTTTGTTTATCTTTTTAAAGAACCAACTTTTTGTTTTGTTAATCTTTTGCATTTTTTTTTTTATTCCCCAGTTCATTTAGTTTTGTTCTGACCTTCATTATTTCTTTTCTTCAGCTGGCTTTGGGTTTGGTTTGGTTTGTTCTTTCTTTTCTAGTTCCTTGAGGTGTGATATTAGGTTATCAGTTTGTGATCTTTCTGTCTTTTTGACGTCACATTAAAGGCTATGAATTTTCCCCTGAGGAATGCTTTTGCTGTGTCTCAAAGATTTTGATAGCTTGTGTCCCCTTTGTCATTCAGCTCAAAGAATTTTTTGATTTACATCTCAATTTTGTTCTTGACATAATAATTATTCAGCAGTGAGTCATTTAATTTCCATAATTTCCATGACTTTCTGTAGTTTTGAGTGTTTCTCTTGTGATTGATTTCTAGTTTTATTCCACTGTGGTCTGAGAAGGTACATAGTATAATTTCTTTTTTTTTTTTTTTTTTTTTTTTAGTTTGTTGAGACCTGTTTTGTGGCCAAAGGCATGATTAATCTTGGAGAATGTCCCATGTGCTACTGACAAGAATGTTTATTCTGTGGTTTGGGGGTAGAATGTTCTATAAATATCTGTTAGGTACATTTGATTTAAAGTTTGGTTCAAGTCCATTATTTATTTATTTATTTTCTGCTTAGATGACTTGTTAAGCTCTGACAGTGGGGTGTCATGGCCCCTGGCAATTGTAATGTACTATTTATTTCTTGGCTTAGCTCTAGTAAGATTTGCTTTATGTATCTGTGAGCTTTGGTGTTGGGTACATATATGCTTAGGATTGTTATGTCTTCTTGTAGGATATCTCCCTTTACCATTATATAATGACATCTTTTTCTTTCTTTACCTTTGTTGACTTGAAGTAACTTTATCCGAAATGAGAATGGTTACTCCTACTGTCTTTTGATTTCTATTTGTGTGGAATCTTTTTCCATCCTTTCATGATGAGTCTGTGTGTGTTCTTGTGGTTTAGATGTGTTTCCTAGAGATAGCAGATATTTGGGTTGTGTTTTTTTCATCCATTCAGCCAGCCTATGTCTTTTGAGAGGGGCATTCAATTCATTCATATTGATTGATAGCACTGATATGGGGGATGTCTGTCTGTTCATTCTGTTGGATAGTTCCTTACTGCTTTGTTTTACCTTTTGTACTATTTTTTTATAGGAGTTGTGAGGGGTTTTTTTTGTTTGTTTGTTTTTTTGCAGGGGAGGGTTGGGCAAATTTACACTGGTGGGTATCTATTGTGCTGATTTGTGTATACTGCTGTTCTGAATATTCTCTGCATAGCAGAACTGGTCATGACAAATTCCCTCAGTGTTTGCTTATCTGGAAAAGAATTTCTCCATCTATAGTGAAACTTAGTTTTTTAGGATACAAAATTCTAGGCTAGTAGTTGTTCAGTTTAAGTTGATTAAAGATGGGGCCCCAGTCTTTTCTGGCTTGTAAGGTTTCTGCTATGAAGTCTCTAGTTAGCCTGACAGGTTTTCTTTTGTAGGTTATATGATGCTTTCATATTGTTGCTTTCAGAATTTTCTCCTTCATTTTGACTTTGGCCATGTTGCTTACTATGTGTGTTGGTGATGACCTAACAAAGACTCAATACCATTCACAATGGCCACAAAAAAATTAAAATACCTAGGAATATACTTAATCAAGGAGATAAAAGAGCTATATAAGGAGAACTACAAAATTCTGAGGAAAGAAATCCCAGAGGATACAAAAAAATGGAAAAATATATCATGTTCATGGATGGTAAAATCAGCATTGTTAAAATATCCATACTATCCAAAGTGATTTAAAAATTCAACACATCCCCCTCAAGTTACCAAAGTCACAATTCACAGATCTATAAAAAATAATTCTATGCTTTGTTTGGAACAAGAAAAGAGCCCAAATAGCCAAAGCAATCTTAACCAAAAAGAACAAAACTGGATGCATCATATTACCAGACTTCAAATTATACTACAAGACTATAGTAACCAAAACAGCATGGTATTGGCACAAAAATAGAGACCTAGACCAATGGAACAGAACAGAGAACCTGGACATAAAACCATCTATCTATCTATAACTAACTAGTCTTTGACAAAACAGACAATAACATACACTGGGGAAAAAAATGCCCTCTTCAATAAATGGTGCTGGGAAAATTGGATAACCACATGGAGATGAATGAAACAGGATCCCTCCCTCTCACCACTCACAAAAATTAATTCAAGATGGATAAAATACTTAGAGCTAAGATATGAAACCATAAGAATTCTAGAGGAAAATATGGGAAAAACTCTTCTAGATATTGGACTAGGCAAATAATTCATGAAAAAGACCCCAATGGCAACCATGGCAACAACAAAAATTAATAAATGTGATTTGATTAAACTAAAACGCTTCTGCACAGCTAAAAAAACAATCAACAGAGCCAACAGACAACCCACAGAATGGGAAAAATTTTCACAAGCTACACATCCGATAAAGGGCTAATAACCAGAATTTACAAAGAACTCAAGCAAATGAGCAAGAAAAAAAAAAGAAACTCTATAAAAAGTGGGCAAAAGACATGAACAGATGCTTCTCAAAAGAAGAAAGACAATGTCCTAGAAACATGAACAAAGGCTCAATATCACTAATCATCATGGAAATGAAAATTAAAACCACAATGAGATATCAGCTTATCCCAGTTAGAATAGCTTTTATTAAAAAGTCCAAAAACAAAAGATGATGGCATGGATGCAGAGAGAAAGGAACACTTATACGGTGTTGGTGGGACTTCAAATTAGTGTCATCTCTATGGAAAACAGTATAGAGATTCCTCAGAGAACTAAAAGTAGACCTATCATTTGATCCAGAAATTCCCCTACTGGGCATTTACCCAAAGTAAAAGAAATCATTTTATCAAAAAGATACCTGCACTCAAATGTTTATTATAGCACCATTCACAATTGCAATGATGTGGAAACAACCCAAGTGTTTATCGGTTCATGAATAGACTAATAAAATGTGGTACATGTACATGATGGAGTACTAATCGACCATAAAAAAAGATGAATTAATACGTTTTGCAACAATCTGGATGGGACTGGAGTCCATTCTCCTAACTAAAATATCTCAAGAATGGAAAAACAAACACCACATGTACTCACTCTTAAATTGAAACTAACTGATGTGCACACAAGTGCACAGAGAAAAGTAAAACTCAGTGGAAAGGAACTGAAGGGAGGAGTAGGAGGGGAAAGGGATAAGCCAACTTAATGGGTACTATGAATACTATTTGGGTGATGAGCACACCTATAGCCAGGACTCAAGCATTACAAAAATGATCCGTGTAACCTAAAACATTTGTACACCCCTAATATTTCGAAATAAAATTTTTTAAATGGCAAAAAAAAACAAAAAACTCTTCATAACATTACATTTACCATTTTAACCATTTTCAAGTTTACAGTTCGGTGGCATTAAGTACATTCACGTTGTTGTGCAACTCTCTCACCGCCCTCCAGCCAAAGAACTCTTTTCATCTTGCAAGATTGAAGCTTCATACCCATTAAGCAATACCTTTCAATAACCCATAACCCCCCAGCCCCTAATAATTACCATTCTACTTTGGTCTCTATGAATTTTACTATTCTAGGTAGCTCATATAAGTGGGATCATGCAGTATTTGTCCTTTTGTGGCTGGTTTATTTCACTCAGCATAATGTCCTTAAGATTCATCCATGTTGTAGCAGGCATCAGAATTGCCTCCATTTGTAATGCTAAATATTATTCCACTGTATGTATATAGCCCATTTTTTTTGATGCATTCATCCATTGATATTTGCTTTGACCTTTTGGCTCTGGTGAACAATGCTGCTATGAACATGGGTGTACAAATATCTCTGAGTCCCTGCTTTCATACTTTTGGGTTACACACATACACTTACATGGCATTTCATATTCTATAAAAGAGCAAAATCCATCACTATTCCAGGAACTGGTGTGTGTCATTTCATATAAATTCCAAAAAGAATAAACATCCACTGGAGTTACAAACTAATTTCCAATTTCATAATTACTACTATCTTCATTGGAAGGTTAAATTGAACTCCTTCACAGTATAATATATTATATAATATTGCATATGAGCTAAACTCTCAGGCTTATGCTCTACATTAGCTGACTGTTGATCATTAGCTGCTATGTGTTTATACACACACACACACACACACACACACACACACACAGACACTCTTACCCACACATACACAAGCACACACTCACTGACTGCATACTCAGAAATTGAATTGCTGGAGCATACCTACCATATGGTTTTCCACAGCAGCTACACCATTTTACATTTCCACCAACAATGCATGAGTGCTTCTATTTCTCCACATCCTCACAAAAACTTATTTTTCTTTTCTGTTTTTTTTTAATAGTAGCTATCCTAATAGGTGTGAGGTGGTACCTCTCTGTGGTTTCAATTTTCATATCCCTAATAATTAGTGCCATTGAACATCTTTTTATTTATTTATTGGCCATTTATAAATCATCTTTAGAAAACGTCTATTCAAGTACTTTGATTGTTTTAGATCAGGTTATTCATTTCTTTGTTGATGAGTTGTAGAAGTACTTCTATAATATATTCTGTATATGAACCCCTTAACAGATATATAATTTGAAAGTATTTCTTCTCATTCTATAAGTTTCCGTTTCATTTATTGTGTCCTTTGATGCACAGAAGTTTTTAATTTTGATGTAATCCAATTTAATCTATATTTTTCTTTTGTTGCTAAGAAATCATTGCCAAATCCAATATCATAAAGCTTTCCCTTATGTTTTCTTCTAGGAGTGTTAGAGTTTTAGGTCTTTTGTTTAGAGTTTTGGTCTTTAATCCATTTGGATTTTAATTTTTGCATGTGATGTGAGGTGTTAGTCCAACTTAATTTTTTTGCATGTGGATATTCAATTTTTCTAGAATTATTTGTTGAAAAGACTGTCTTTTCTCCCATTAAATGGTCTTTATACCTTTTTCAAAAATCATTTGACCATATAGATTAGGGTTTGTTTCTGAGCTATTTTATTCCACTTGTCTATGTATCTTTGTTTATGTCAGTACCACATTGTTGTTACCACTGTAGCTTTCTAAGTTAGTTTTAAAATCAGGAAGTGTGAGATCGCCAACTTTGTTTTTCTTTTTCAAGATTTTTTCATAGAATTTAATACATTAATTTTTTGTAACTCTCTAAGAGAGGGAGAGAATTAAGAAATTTTTGTTTTGTTTTTTCCTAAATATTTTATAAGACCAGTATTCTGGGGAACAACACACTTTGGGAAACACTGGTCTCTTACAAAATTTAGATGTTTTACGAATTCTGACTAATCTCCACTCATATACTATGAGTTGAATTCATTGGGTTTTAATAAATCATTTTCTTTAAAATAAAAATTGTATTTTTTATTTTATTATAAAATTTAAAGTCCTTAAAAACATACTAATATTATGACATAAGAGTGGTCTTAAAATAATTAACATTAAAATTGCCTGAGAGGTACAAGAAACCCAACTGTGGATTAAATAAGAACATCGTTTATTTCTCTGTTTTGTCAAAATCCAAAGGTAGGTGGCCCAGAGCTGGGCTGGAGCACACTGTGTGTAGTTTCCCTTCCCAAGACCACCTCATATTCTAACATGTATTGGCCGTGACGAGATGCAAATCAGGATATTTTAAATGACGTGACAAGAAGTAAAATTGTTTGACGATTCACTTAAAAGCAAAGTCATAGAGATGATTCTGTTCTTCTGAAGAAATTCTTAAAAGTAAAAATACTGGAAACAGATTATAGAGGAAGTTGTTTAGAGGGCTAAAAACTCAGCTAGATCATGGTTATGTTATAACAACTGCCAAGATCTTTCAACTTGAAATCTCATGGTGAGACAAGTAAAACTAAAAAAGTCACTGTATTTCAGGAAATTAAATTTAACAACCTGTGACTTTACATCTGATGTTTTGTGGCCTAAATAAATCATGCTCTCTTTAAAAATAAATCTATAGATTTATGTGGCCCTTTACACACATACACTTGCATGGCATCTCATGTTCTATAAAAGAGTAAAGTCCATCACTATTCCAGGAACTGGTATGTGTCATTTCATATAAATTCTGAAAAGAGTAAACACCCACTGGAGTTACAAACTAATTTCCAATTTCATAATTACTACTGTCTTGATTGGAGGGTTAAATTGAACTCTTCACATTATAATATATTATATGATATTGCATATGAGCTAAACTCTCAGGCTTATGCTCTACATTAGCTGACTGTTGATCATTAGCTGCTATGTGTTTACACACACACACATACACACACACACACACCTACCCACACATACACATGCACACACTCACCGACTGCATTCCTGCCATGTTCTGCCAATTTGACATTTGGCAAGAAAATCCCTTTAAATTCAAGGATATGAGCTCTGATGAAAACCAACTCATCACCTCTGCTCTTATTCCTGGTCCTGCTTGTCCCTCTAAAACCTTGCTCTGCCAATTATGCCCCTTCAGCTCTCTGTCTGCCTTCAGCCTCTCCCTCTTTGGAGGCATGTCCATTTCAGGTGATGAACAATCCAAGTCTCTTGTTTTAACAGTAAAACCATTCTCATGTTCATATACCCTTCCCTTACTATTTTCTGACTTTCCTTCACTTATCACAAACATTTCTCATAATATGAATCTATTTTCCCCTTTTTTATACTCTCTTCAATCTGACTTCAAACTGTAATATTTTCTCTGAGGCATCACTGGTCTCTTAATTACCAAACCCAATGGATTTTTAAGGTCTTATGTTATTTATGCTCTCTGTGGTATTCGATACAGTTGACTATGTTCCCCTACTTGAAACTGTTCCATAATGTGATTTCTATGATGTCATAACCTCCTGGTTCTCCCTCTATTTGTTTATCATTCTTTCTCAGTTCTCTTCAGATAATTTTTTTTCAGAATTTTCCAGACATCCATCCTTGATTATCTTTTCTTCTCGGTTTAAGTGCCACCCCTAACTCATGTGATCTACTCCAATGCTTTTACCACCGACAGACACATTTATAATTCTAAAGTCTATGCCTTCAGTACCTTGTGCAATGAAGTACCTTCTGAGTTTTCTGCAAGAACTACATACTCAATATACTAAAAATGAAAACCTTAGGATTACAGTGGCTCACGCCTGTAATCCTAGCACTCTGGGAGGCCGAGGCGGGTGGATCGTCCTGAGCTCAGGAGTTCGAGACCAGCCTGAGCAAGAGCGAGACCCCGTCTCTACCAAAAATAGAAACAAATTAATTGGACAGCTAAAAATATATATAGGAAAAAATTAGCCGGGCATGGTGGCGCATGCCTGTAGTCCCAGCTACTCGGGAGGCTGAGACGGTAGGATTGCTCGAGCCCAGGAGTTTGAGGTTGCTGTGAGCTAGGCTGACGCCACGGCACTCGCCCCAGGCAAGAGAGTGAGACTTTGTCTCAAAAAAAAAAAAAAGAAAAGAAAACCTTACTGTGATGACTAATTTTATGTGTCAACTCGACTGGGCCACAGAATGCTCAGACATCTGGTGAAACCTTATTTTTGAGTGTGTCTGTGAGGGTGTTTCTGGAAGGGATTAGCAGGTGAGTTATTGGAGCTACCTGACTGAGTGTGTGAAGATATCCTGACTCTTTTCAGGAAACGTGAAGAAGAGAATTTTAAGGAAAGGTAACTATATTAGGGTTCTCCAGAGAAACAGAATTATAAGATATATAGTCTGTATTTCTTATAACAAATCTTGACAGTGCCTACATTATGTAAAATTTGTTATAAGGCATTGGCTCACACATTTATGGAGGTTGAGAAGGAAGTTCCATGGTCTGCTGTCTGCAAGCTAGAGACCTAGGAAAGTTGGTGTAAATTCTAGTCCAATTCTGAATGCCTGAGAATCAGGAGTGCTGATGGTGGAAGTACTAATTCAAGGGCAAGAGAAGACTGATGTCTTAGTTCAAGCAGTCAGGGAGAGAAAGCCAATTCAAATTTCCTCTACGTTTTTGTTCTCTTTAGGACCTCAGTGGATTGGATGGTGCCCACATGTATTGGGGAGGGAGATCTCTACTCAGTCCACCAACTCCAGGAGCCAGTTTTGATGTCTTCATTTAGCTCATCTTCCATATTTAATTAATTAACAAATCTTGCTAATTTTCTCTCCAAAGTTCTCTCCATCTCAATATACGTCTTTTAGTCTAAGTCCTTATATTCTCGTGTATGAATCACTACAATAGATGCTTAGCTGATCTCCCAGCTTCCAATCTTACCTCAAATCTGTGTCCCATTCTATTACCAAAAATCTCTACCTAATGAAAACCAGGCCATGTCTTCCTCCTGATTAAAACCTGTAGATGATTTTCAGCATAAATTTCCAGCACATTGGCATGGGCTATAATGTCCTCCATTATCTGGTTCCTGCCTCTCTTTCCAGGCTTCCCACCTACTGTCAACCCCATAATTTAGACTTCATGCTCCTGCAGCACTGAATTACTTGTAAATCTCTGGACACTCCACTTGAAGCCTTTGCTGCTGGTCTCCCCTCTTCATTCCCTGATCATCTCCATCCATCTGGTAAATCCCATTTATCTTTTGCCACCTTTCCAAGCATCAGCTTCTGCCTGATGCCCTCCCATAAGGCCCCTGACAAAGTTAATGACTTCTTAACCTATAGTGTCTCTATCTCTATCTTGTATATACTTTTACCATTGTATTATTGCTCTCTACTATAATTATCTGTCTGTTTGATCTGCCTCCAATGAATTTTAAGTTTCTCAATAGCTGGAACCATGTGTTATTCATCCTTTTATCTCCAGCATCTTTCAAAAGTATCTCTACTGCCTTGGCATTCAGGAAATGTTTGTAGAACTGAAATGAAAGAAATTCGTAGTCCTCAGAGTATACTTTGTTTTGTTTTCTTTATAAAAATGATAAATTTAAAATTATATTATAGGGCTTCTAGTTCAAGCTCACATGTTTATTTCTCCTCCTTTTTGAAACCCAATAGGCATGGCAATGCAAAGTGGAGATGAAATAAGAACTAAACAGAGACTAGAAGGAAGAATTCAGAGAAATCTAGATATTTTGACTAATTTTTTAACTATTGAAAATAGAAGAGATCTATTGGAAAATAAACCAGAAAAGGAGCTGCATGTGGAACACAAGTAAGGACTTTTTTTTCTGCTGAAGGTAGCATCATACACACTCAACATAGAGTGGTTTAGGATATGAGGCAAAAATCCAGGGATTATTTGTCGGATTCCTACAAAACAGTTTATTAACTACCCCCAATATGCCAAGGCAAAAAACCACCACAAAATTTATGAAATGGGAGTGTGTGCCTGGGAAGGAATAGGGTGTCTTTTAGAGCTAGTGGCGCTCCAAAAGGAAGACCTCCTTATTTGGGCTTTGGGGGGTTGGAGTGCATTCAACTTAGCTGTCTGCCTGATTCCTGCCAACTCTTCACCCACTCATGTTGAAGAAGTTTGCCTGTCAACACACACTACAACAAACAAAAGCTCACAATCAGCCTTTCAATACAGGGGAAAGAATTGCTAAGAAACAGAAATTTATTAAGTGTCTTCATCCATTTTGTATTGCTATAGAAGAATACCACAGACTGAGTAATTTATAAATAATAGAAGTTTATTTAGCTCATGGTTCTGGAGGCTGGGATGTCCAAGATTTGGGGGCCAAATCTGGTGAGAGACTTCTTGCTGTGTCATAACATGACAAAAGGTATCATGTGAAGAGAGAACATTCAAGAGCAAGAGCAAAAGAGGGCTGAACTCCCTTTTATCAGGAATCTACTCCCTTAATAATGTCATTAATCCACTCATGAAGGTGGACCCCTCATGGCCTAATCACCTCTCAACAATCCCACCTCTTAATATCATCACAATAGCAATTAAATTTCAGCATGAGTTTTGGAGGGGACATTCAAATCATAGCAACAAGACAGAGAGAAACCTAAGCCAGCTTCCTATATTTAGCACCTTATTTCTTCATTCATATTGATTAACACATAACCAAAAATCACCATATATTTAAGAAAAAAAATCACAACAGAAAAAAAAGAAAAAGGACCAAGAGAAAAAAATAAAACTAATTCTGGGGTAAGTAAAGAACAGAAGGGAAATTTGAAAGAATATTACAGAACAAACTTGGAGATATTTGATGATTCTTATTCATAAAGTGAAAGCATACTGCTATACCTAATAATTCCCATAGAATGAGTTCTTGAATCTTGAAAGCTAAAAGTTTAAAATAATTCAAGTTAAACATTAAATAACTGAAAAAAAATAATAGAAGGATTAGAAGATAAAGGTTCAATTGTCCCAGAAAGTATATCATACCCACAAATAGATAAAAATAAAATAAGAGATAGTAAATGAGGGGGGTCAACATTGAACTAATAGAATTTCTGAAGAGGAAAAGGAAATAAATCTTGAGGAAATACAAGGCAATATCTCTAAGCTAAAAGGAGATAAAAATAAAATAATTTAAGAGCATCTAAAGTACTAAATTGGATACACGAAAAATATTAACATCTACAGACATCTTGTAAAATTTCAAAATATTAAATTGAAGACAAGTTTCACGAAACCTCTAGAGAGAAAGAATTTAGAAGAAAGAGATTAGTAGTAGATGCTAGAAGGAAAAAGAGCAATATCTTCAAAATTCTGAAGGAAAATGATGTTGAACTTGCAATTCTATAACAAGCAAAGTAACCAATCAACAACTTATATAGTAGAAAGTCAAGAAATATAGCCCAAAGTTGATGAGCCAAGCTATGAAAGTTTAGACATAGGTACAGGATAAGTTAAATTGAATTTATCATGTTTTAGTACAAATTATTAATAAATAAACTTTAAATTTAATGGGTGAAGATAGAGATACACAGAAGCTCAAAGCAAACAGGTTTACTCTGGGAACTGAGACTAAAAAGCGAGGAATAGAAGGAAAGAGAGGCTTAATTCTCTTTCTCTCTCTCTCTCTCTCTCTCTCTTTTTCTCTCACCTGCAAAAATGTTTGAATTTTATCAACATGTGCTTGAATCACGAGTATCATTGTAATAACATTTCTGCAAATATGACCACCATCAAGTCCTTCCCTCCATGTATATGTAGGTCATTCCTCCATCAAGAGGTGGAAGGGATTCATCCACTCACCCCTCTTGGATCTGAGCTAACTCTGTCTGCTCTGGCCAACAGAACATGGTAGGAAAGATGCTGTGCCAGTTCCGGGCCTTGCCTTTAAGAAAACTGGCAATTCCCATTTCTAGTTTCCTGCTCTGGGCTGCATGTAAGAAGTCTATTCTTTGTAGAAAGAGGCCACATGTAGCATTGTGAGGCACCAGACATACAAATGGAGAAGCCACCTTAGATGCCTAGCCCAGTGAGCTTTCAGATTATTCTGCTGCAACTGTGTGAGAGACTCAAAAAACAAACAGACCAACAAACAATAACAACAACAAAAAAACAGTTGCATGCAGTCGACCCACGCAATCATAAGAAGTAGAAGTTAATTTTTGTTTTAAGCTACTAAGTTTTGGGGTGGTTCATTATGCAGCAATGGATAACAAAGATTGATTCGATAGTGGATATCTGTCATAGGTTTTATTATCAAGGTACAAAGATGGCACACTAAACCCATGCATATAATGTCAACTCTTTCTCAGTTTCTTGTTGAAATAGTCCCCAAATATGATACAGAATGTCAATGCCATTTTGGATAGCAGAAAGGAGTCCTACTTTTATTTCTGAAGTATTAATAGGCTTTAACAAGAAACAGTGCCGGTGAAAATGATGCTGGTGGAAGGAACATCATTGTATCCACTACACTCAATGGGAAGCCTAAGAGAGCTTAGTGCAGTGCAGGGCCAAGAGCTAACTGAGGACCATGCTGAGTCTCTGACTGTTTGCCCAGAAGTCACATTTCACTAAGATAAACAAATTCTTCACACATGAGCCAGAAATCTAGAGCAGACGACCCTCCTGATAAAACCCATATTGGCTACAAATATTGAACTATTTCAACACTGCGGATGAAAAGAAAGAAAAAAATCACTAGACATAGTAAAGGAAAGAGACAAGTGTGGGAATGTAGAACAAAGAGTCCCTAGTTTTTAAAAAAGTGATAGAAAAGACATGAAGTATTTTTTAAGGAAAAAAACAAACATCAAATTTGAATTCTCAGTGCGAATTTATATGGCACAGTATAGAGCAGGCTGTCATGAAACGATAAAAGCAATAAGGAAAAGAAAATAGTTTTTAAGTTTCAAACATGATAATCAAAAATAAAAAATAAATTTTAAAAAGACAAAAAAAAAAAAAAACCCACCCATGATTCCCTAATAACACAGTGAACAACAGGGTAAATTCTTGAGGAAGTCCAATTACTGAACAGAACACAAATGGTCCCTGACTTACAATGGTTGACTTACGATTTTTTAAAAATTTCTTATTTTTAATTTTTATAGGTACATAATAGTTGTATGTCTTTATAGGGTGCATGTGATGTTTTGATACAGGTACACAATGTGAATTAATCACTTACAATTTTTTTTTATTTTAAGATGGTATGAAAGCTATAAGCATTCAGTACACTCTTTGACTTAGGATGGAGCTATATCGGTAAGTTGAAAAGCTGGACATAACCCCCTCATAAGTCGAGAGGCATCTGTACTAGCTTGAAGAGCTTCCTCAGGATCCTAAAGAAAATAAAACTAAAATGAAAAATTGGGGAGAAGGATCAGTGATGTGGCCCGTATGTCCCATGAACTGTTTCTCTATATAGAGTTCCATATTGAAAAACCAGGAAGTTTTCAATGAAATAACTGAAGGAACTTTTCATATCAAAATGTTCATTGAAAAGAAAAAATGTTCATTGAAGGCTCAGAAAAATAGCCTGTAATTAGATATGTCCTAAGGAATTTCTGAGCTTGAAGTGTTTTTTTTTCTAAATATGTAAGCATATTCTTAGTGGTGTGGGGTGGGGGGAGTAATTTACCTACTAGAAAAGGAAACATTTTATATGCAAAACAAACTTACAGATTTCAGAGTGAAAATTTCAACCCTATACCCAGCCAAATTATCATTTATGTATGAGGGCAAAATAAAAATATTTTCAAACAAATTAGGATTTAGAAGTATGCCACCATATTATCTTTCAGAAAAGAAAAGTCTTGAGACAATATTCTAGCCATATTAAATATGAATCATAATGAGAATTTTGGAAAGAATAAGAAACAATATTGATTGGGTACAACGTGCACTGTTTGGGTGATGGGTACACTAAAAGCCCA
Organism: Indri indri; assembly: GCA_004363605.1. Taxonomy (NCBI): domain Eukaryota; kingdom Metazoa; phylum Chordata; class Mammalia; order Primates; family Indriidae; genus Indri; species Indri indri. The sequence goes on from RJWJ010004574.1 coordinate 26,989, forward strand.
GACTTTGCCACTTCATCCATGTAACCAAAAACCACTTGTAGCCCTGAATCTATTGAAATAAAAAACACAAATGAAAACAGCTTTTCTGCTTGTTGTCCATTTGGATATATACTTAAAAAGTCTTGCTTTTATCTATTTTTTAATTGGATCATTTGCCTTCTCAATTATTTATAGGATGCACACACATATACTCTTTATTTATGTGGTTTTGCAACTTGTTACTTGCCTTATCAGTATTTTCATTATTTTAATGGTGTTTTTAATAAACGCAAGTTCCTAATTTTAATAAAGTCCAATTTTTCACATTCTCCTTTTAAAAAAAGACACAATGGTAAGCAGTAAAATTAGTAAAATATTCAGTTATATCTAAATGAATGTTGTTAAAGTGGTTTTGAAGATTAAAACAAATTTTAATTAAAAATTCTTCAAATATATGGTTTATTAAGTTAAAATATCAAAAAATTATGTAGAAATAAGATTCCAGATCACTTCAATAACATCTGTGTGGTGAGGGCGGGCAATAGTTAAAGTATGTAAAAATTCTCATTTTGTTTGAGAAAAAATGGTAAAGTTTCATTCTCAATATTCACAGGGAAAAAAGTTTTAAATTTAAATCATAAAAATAGAACCAGGATCTACAACTCTTAAGACATTGTAAGAAATAAAAAGAATAAAGAATAGCCAATAAATACAGTGAAAATGTAGGAAAATAGAAATAAAGAAACATAAGCATAAAAATAAAATAACTTGATTAAAAATAAGGCCAAATATAGTAATGTACATTCTAAATATTAATGAATTAATTTCCCTGTTAAAAGAGAGATGAAGTAGTATGCAACAATTGTAATAAATTTTATAGAGCTATATTTAATAATATGGAAAGGTTAGCTGGACATATTTTTGAGCAAAAAAAATGAAGGTTACAAATAACATATAAAATGTAATCCCACTTGATTACAATCAAGTTTGTCTGTGTACATATATACAAGAGAATGATTTGTCAAGAAAGCTATTTATTATTTTTATTTCTAGGGATGAAATTTTGAAAAATTTTGCTTTCTTTACTTGTATTGTTGATTTACTATTGAACAATGAGTATGTATTTTTTTATAATAAATTAAATAAAATTATTTTCATATTTTTAAAGCATATATACTTTTTAAAAGGTCACTAAATTCAATCAAATAAAAAATTCAGTGATATACTGGTTATGAGACAATATAATAAAACAACAAAAATTATTGAAAATAAAGGGATGGGCCAAACTGTTTCAGCCAAATTTAATTATTAATAAAATGCTTAAAGCATTAAAAGAGTGGCCAGAAAGTAAACAAAAAACAAAAGAAAGTGGAAGAAAGGAATTAATATGAGAAAGGGTTTTAAGCAGGCAAAGTGAGAAATAAAACCCAAACATTTGGCAATTCTCTCCAGAGGGAGGGAGAGAGAGACAGAGAGAAAGAGGAAAAAAAAAATGCTCTCCAGCCCTGAGAGCCGGAGCCCCCCCACCTCACCCGCCTGCCTTGGGACAGTTGTGTCCTGAAGTCTAGAACAATGCCTGGCACACAGTCAGGGCCCATTTTTAGCCTAGGAACAAGAATAAAGCCTGATTTGGGGGTGATTTAAGAAGCAGTAAAAGGCATACAAAGCAAGCAAATAACTTTGAAAGACTGAATGAAATAAACATAAAAACTACCAAACTCCACTTAGTAAAAGAAGAAAAACAAAAAGTAAATAAAGATAGAAAGATTTTTAAAGTTGTTAAATAACTCTCAGAAAATATGTCGGTCCCTGTTGATTTTTTGGGCAAGTTCCATTAAAACATCAAGAGAAAAATTGTCTGTTTAAGCTATTTCAGAACTTAAGAAAGTTTCCTGATTCATTTTATAAGCCTAACATAATGCTCACGAAAACATTGCACACTACTACAAAATAGAAAATGATACTCATGAATATGGATGTATAAATTCTAAATACAATATTAGCAAATTGAATAAAGCAGTGTATTAAAAGAATATACCATGACTGAGTAGATTTATTCCAGAATGCAAGAAAGATTTAACATTAGACATTCTATTAATGTATATTATATTAATAGATTAAAGAACCATGTATTATATTGATAAATGCCAAAAAAACTTTTTGATAAAATTCAACCTGAAATCCTATAAAAAGTAAAAGAACAGAAGGATACTGCTTTAAGCATATAAAAAAGGAACTAGAAATCAACCATAAAATTCACACTAAATCATAGAAAATTAGAGGCACCTCATCAGAAAGAGGAAGAAATTAAAAAGATGGGTTCAACCTTGTTCCCTGGTTAAGACAATAAAGGGAAATGAAATGAAATTTGCATTACTAAAAAGAAAATGAGTTGAGATGTCTTTGTGTATCAGTACAGAAAAGCAAACTTAAATGGGTTTAGATAACAGAAACTTTATGGTCTTCGATAACAGAGAAGTCCAGTGAAGGTGGATGGTGAAGTGTGACAAACCTTAGCATCAGAATCAAGGAATGTTGTGTTTGTTACTGGCCTATGTTAGCTGGAGGAGGTTCTTGTGTGAGACAGCACCACTGCCTGCTTCAACCAGCGGAGGGAGGGAGAAATGGCGAGTGGGGATATTAGGTTGAAAGGACTGTGAGCTCCATTCTATGCACTCACCTGATCGATAATCTCACCTCCGACTGCTAACAATCCAATAAACTCTGCCTTCTGTTGGCCTCTGTGTCCAGCTTACCACTCCTTGAAGGTGGCATAGCCCAGATTTTACGGCAGAAGGCCTGAGTTCAATCATGACTCTGTTACTTACTAGTGGTGTGATCTTGGGCAAATTAACAGAACTAAAGCTTCGGCATCTGCAGGTGTAAGATCAACTGTACATAACTCTTATGGACTGTTATAAAACATCAGTGAACTATCCTTGTGCTTGGCATTTCGTAAAAACCACTAGCATAGAAAATCTTGTTCACCAGGATTCTAGGGTCTGGGATGCTAACTCTTTACAGGAAAAAATATGTGAGGGAAAGGTAAACTAACACGACCAGGTATCAGGTGCAGCAACTGGGGATATCCCAGGCAGGAGCTTTGGACACAATCAGTACAGAAGCCCAGGAAAAGAGAAAAAGTGAGTGGTGGAGGGACCATTTGAACGTGAAATGCTTTGGAAGCAGTAATCAATTGAAAATTTTGGTTTAAGAGAGATATGTAATGCCTCCTGTGATTCATGATATGCTAAATCCCAGAATTCTCAGTTCAGGGACATCTACAGTAAAGGTAGATGTTCCTCATCAAAGTTTCTGGAATTAGATTGCAAATTTCTTTAAAATCAGACACATTTCACAGGTTGAATCATGTGGGACCCTGGGATTTTGGGGGAGGAAGTAGTAGTTTAGTAGTTTAAAACTACTATAATTGTCATTTTTATACTAATTTTCATGAATACACACAAAGATATATATGAATATATTCAAGAATGTGTGTGTGTGTGTGTGTATATAATATACATATGGGTATAGGTATGTGTACTTATAGATTCACCAAACCCTATTAGGAAGTTCCCTCTTCCATGTTTGGATCTTCAGCTTTTCCTGACAGCTCTCCCCAAACCCCAGCCTGCTCTAATACTGTCTGTTTGCTTCCGAAGTTAACTTCCCTTGTGAGCAAAGCTGTACAGGGCCATGTAGTCACAACGTCTAGAACTCACATGGAATGACTCTTTTGGGTAATCTGACCTTACAGCTACAAACCTCTAACAGGAATAAGAGAAGAAAGCAGAAACATGTCCACATCAAAGTTGTAAAATGCCGATGGTATTGGAAATTATCGAAACAGTAGGAGATAAAGTATTCTTTGGTGGCCAGGAAATCAGAGGCAAGAACTACAGGGGAGATGATGGGAGAGGCAAAATGACATCTACATATTAAAGAAAATAAGCAAGAAGTAAATGAGGCTATGATTCCACCCTGGGGGTTCTGGTGACAAACCACTCAGATTCTGACTTCATGGTACATGTCACCGCCAGCACCCCTCAGTGGAATTATAGCCTTGCATTACAGGGTTGCTCATCTGTTATTATGCTCAAAAGAGTTTAGAAAATAGGCCCAGTGTTGTTGAAATGAGAAGTGGAGGCAGCCAGGCATAGCTTGCAATCAAGTTCTTCCTGAAAATGTTCCAGGAGAGCTTTGAAGGGCTGAAGCGGCTGCCACATGGCCTTGTTGGTAGGCTATTTTCAAAGAAGTTCATCTTCCATCGGGTTCCCTCTGTTCCTCACTGGCCCCACAATTGTAATAGCCCCTAGCTCCCTGCTACTAAGCCATGGGGCATTAATGACTGACCCCATGGTTGTGACAGCAATCCTAGAAGCAAACTAAATTATTAGGCTTGCATCCAAAGTTCTTACAAAATGTCCATTAGAAAAGTGCCACATACTTTGAGAACTATGCTTTTTTGAATAGAGCAAAGGTGAGTGATGGGAGAATTGTGGGGGAATCAGGGAGATTAAGGCTAAAACACATATGGACCAAATTTATGTGTCTTTTAGGAAGATTATGTAAGGGCCCTTGGCAAGAAAATTTCTATCATCCTGAATGCACTCTTGTCTAAACTAACCTAAGAATGAAAAGAGATTGACTACTATCATAGGTCTCTTTTTTACTTAATTTCAGTGAGCATTTATTTAGAGCAGTAAATGATGGTGATCCTCTAGACATTATCCAGTAGAATGTGCAACCAAATAAATTTTGACTGTCTACAAGTGATGAGGTGTAAGACCATGGACAATTCTCATCAAATTAAAACCTGAATTAGTATATTATTCATCATTATTCCTCTACCCCTCCCAAACTCTTAGCACAGTATTCTAAATATAGTAGTTACTGCAGAAATGAAAGAACATTTGAATGCATTCTTTATCTGTATGAATGTATAGGTGGATGGATGAATGAATGGATACACAGATGTTTCCAGTTTATAACCAAAATCACCAAGGAGGATAGGACAGTGGCCCACCTCATAATCAAGGTTTTAATGCCTGCCCATCCCTATATCCTTGCCTGTGGCAGATATTTTATAGCTCACAGCATTCCTTGACTGAGTGGCTTGGAATCTTCTGAATAAAGCCCTCTAATCATAGAAGGGCACTTGAGATAAATTCTAGAATTACTAACCTTGTTAAGCAACATTTTGTCCCCTATACAAGTCGTGTTGTAGTAGTTCAGTTTAGAAATAACAGGGTGCTGAGAGTCTCAGCTTTCAGGATGAGAACAGAGTTTCCTTTCTACACAGAGGAGCCTGGATGTTTTTTTCCCAACTAAGACTGCCTGTGAAAACAGGGCTTCTGTCGTGAGTGGCACACGTAAGGCAACTCGACTGCTCTGCGTGCAGAATCGACATCAGGACTGTGAGTCCCAGAGAAATGATTCGGGCAGAGCAGGCATGACGCAAACCACCCTAACATCCTACCAAAAACCCCACTCTACCTTTCAAGAAGCCTCTGAATCCAGTACCAAAATAATT
>RJWJ010004574.1:37500-59253 GCA_004363605.1 Indri indri
GATGAAACACTATGAAAATCATACTATCGAACTTTAATTTAAAATCTAACGTAATTGCTTCTCTTCCCCGAACCTGTGTCAGAATACTCCAGGGAATAGTACTGATATACATCTATTTCACTCCTTCTTGCTGGAAGGTGTAGGCCTCAAGTGATGCATTTATGAAACACAGAAAGCTCTAAAAATATTATCAACCTCCTTCCCTGATTTCACAACCTCTGCTAATGTACAGATCCAGTAAGCACATCAAACAATCCAATATAAGCCTAAGCACTAAAGGAAAACAAAACATTGCTTGCAAACTCTTAACAAGCACGCAATAACTACATGCCATATTACTTTATTTCCTGCCATATATTGTTCAGTTTGGGGAACATGATCTCCAATATAATAAATGGAGTATTATATGCTGTATATTTTCCCACTGACACCGAACAATTTTTACGCTAAATGTTAGTATGTTCTTTATTACCATTTTTGAAACATTTTACGTTGCATATGTTGAGGATTTATGTAGTCCTTTAAAATAATTTTTAATAACATTTCCACTTCAGAGAACTCAGAACCAGAAGGTGGTAAAGATTTATAAATACAATATAGAACTTCCCCTTAAATTAGGGCATGGATACCAAGTACCTTCAAGATGATGTTGTGCTGATCCAATGTTTGTTTCTTGTAGCTACTTACAGTGCTACAATTTTGACTCCAGATCTTGTATATAATAACATGCTTTCACCAAAATGCCTCTTCTTTCAATACAGTCAGACCTCATTTTACAATTATGTATTTTCCTTTTACAGTATATATAAATTGGGACTCTCTATGTAGTGAATCATGAATTGTAATGACTTTTATTTTAACCATAGGTATGCATTCTCCCAGAAAAGTATCTTCAACCACAACAGGTCTAAATGATATTTAAGAATTGTTAAATAATTCAAATGCCTTCTACCTTAATTGATGCACAATAAGTGTGCATTACTTCTCTGATATTATTAATATTTGTGTACTTCTCTGACATTATTGATTATCCATATCAAGTGGATTTGTCTTGTCCACGTTACTAAAAGTGTAAATGTATTCAAATCATTCAGTAGCTGCCTTATATCATAATCAAACTGATTTCATATGGTCAGATCTCATGAAGTTGCTGTGCCCCAACTATTTAACAGAAGTAATCAGCAAAACCACCCAACAGTGATATGTCTTTTGGGTAGAAGCAGCCAACTCACATGTATCTAGACCATTTCATTCAGTTTTCATGTGTTCATAGGAGACTTCATAAGGACACCATTTAAAAATGTCAGTAAATCTAATTGATTCTTACATACAGAAGTAAAATTATTTAAACATCTTTATGTAACTATTAATGGACCTGAGTTAACCACTTTTAAATAACTTACTTCACTTTAGTAATTCCCTTAAAATATTGTTTAGTAAATAATAATATAGTAATTATTTGGAATCTCAATAATTGACTATTAAGATGCCCCTAATCAATATTTATTAGAATATACATACATAATACTTATTAGGTATCATTCTAAGTTTTTCATGCGCATTAAACCATTTAATTCTGTAAACATATGAGATGAGAATTATTATTATTCCCATTTTACGGATGAGAGAACTGAGACTGAGAGATTAAGTAATTCGCCCAAGATCCTATTGTAGTGAGTGACAGAGCCAAGATTTTAATCCAGTTTGTCTCCAGAATCAATCATCTTAATCACTGAATTAACCTATAGTTTAAGATTAATCTGTAATCTTAAACTCTGGAAGAGCCAAAGCAGTACAGAATTAATAAATTCTTCACTTAGAGAGAAGGGGCTAGATTTGTTTTAACAATGTTTAATGTTTCTAATTGTTACTAGGTATTGATCCATTCCACAAGAATGTGGGACATTCATATTCACCCTGACTTAAGCCAATTTCACTTTTTATTTGAAACAATAAAAGTATTGGGAAAGACCATCTTACTTTGCTATTTATAAAGCTAGTAGAGGATCAATCTCTAATTCCACTCTCAACCTCTAACACACGTGCCTTATATACATGTGCATACACACACACACACACACACACACACACACACACACACACATTCCTGAGATGCAACATCTACCTAAGTAATTTGGTATTTCTGGAGAGAGCAGGGAGCTGACAGGAGAAATATCACTACTCTCTAATATGCTCTAGATCTCTGTTTTTCTCTCATACAGACAGTAAACAGGAAATGTAGTCTTTAGCAATTGACTGATGCTGTGGCTTTGTGAGGCTTTAGAGGCAAAAAGACCAGGGTAAGATGTCAACTCTTCCACTTATTCACTGGGTTGTCTTAAGCAATTTAATTGTTCTCAGCTTTAGGTCCCTTCTCTAAAAGATGAGAATGATAATACCAACCTCATAAAGTTCTTGTATGTAGGCCCGCCCGGGACAAGAATACAAATAGAGGCCCACACACCATATGTTTAAATATTTAAAAATTATAAATCAAGCCAACAAACTGTTAAATAAAATATGTTCTATCCTCCTACCTTGATAAATATACCTTCATAATGACAAAATCAAAAACAATATATGGAAAGCTATGATTTTATGTGACCAAAAGTTGGCAAATATCAAAGACCAGGCCTTCTGTTGATGGACCAGCAGTTTTGGGATGAGTAATAAAATAAAAACTTATGTAATGCAAATTATTATGTATTTATTCCATAAGACTTATTTTCAGCAAAATGATTGCCATTTAAAAAAAATCAAGATTTTTACATAATTTACTTTCTATTGACCATAATGATCTAAAGAATTTTTAAAATAACATATAATTAAATTCAAAGTATGTACAAAATTTCAATATACTTTATCAGACTACATAAATTCAAATATAAAAATTTCAAATAAAAATGATTTTTCATTTTTCAATGAAGCTATTTCCTTCTAACATTGCTTACCAATTAAAATTAATATTAATAAGTATCTAATTTATACATCAAAATTATTTGATAGAAATGAATATTTTTATTTGTTTTTAAAGTGTAATGAAATCTTATTAAATATTTTAATAAACCCACTCATAGATTCTAGTATTCGGTCCATCTAATTGCCACTATAAGGAATGAATATCACATTCATCATAAATTACATCTAGACATTTTACATATATACCCGAACTTAAAAGTAATGTATATTGTTTTTTATGGCAAAATGTTTCCACATGCAAGCGGTACAGAATCTGTGCTGATTGATAAGTACTGCTGGAACCACTAATCAGAACGCAAAAGGAAGAAAATGAAGCTATACTCCTGGGAAACAGTGTTTGTTATGCAAAAATCTTTGCACTCACATTATCTGCAAGGAAGATTTTTATTAATTTTTTACTCATTTACTCACAATGAGTATGTCTCTTATCTGAATCTTTCTACTGCTTGCATCTTCCCTATACTCTAGAACGGTGTTCATCTCTGATGTCAACAGCAGTATAGTCAACACATCTTCACAGCATGTGGAAGCACCACCCTTCAATTCAGAGACACAGAAGAAGAGATATGGGAAAGCAGTGCTCTGGGGTTATGAGAGCAGATGTTCAAGGTTAAAGGGTCATGCTGTGTCCTCACTGACTGCCTGTCCTTGATCCAATCTAATGTTGAACCTAACATTAAAGGTGCCAAAGCATCTAACAAATGTATTATCTGTTTTGTTTCTGTTTTTGTTTTGCTTTTGTACTTACGATATACAGGGCTCTCTAAAACACAGGACCCAAGGCCTGGGTTCCTTCTGCCCACGACTAAGGGAAACCCCAGTCATATGAATTAAATACGCAGATGGTACAATACATCAGGCATGAAGTAAAGGTTCGCTAAATGGCAGTCATTATGACAGAGTTTCATCAAGTTTAGAGTGTTTACTCTAACTGGATGCAGTGTATCTACATTATTTTGTGAAACCGAGTCTCTGATTATATTTTAAGCATCCATTATAGAATTAAGAGATCTTTCTGTTTCTATGGTGATAATGATCAATTTTGAGATTTCCAGCCATTCAGTCATTCAACTAAAATTTACTAGGTACTTACTATGTGCAAGGCACTGCATTAGGAACTCTGGTAATACAAAGATGTGGCCCCTAGCCAAAGAGGTTCACAGTCTAGAGCAGTAATTTTCAACCAGGGATGATTTGGGTCCCGAGAGGACATTTGGCAAAGTCTGAAGATATTTTTGGTTGTCACAATTAGGTAGAACTTGGGAGATGCTACTGGCATCCAGTAGGTAGACTCAAAGGATGCTGCTAAACCTCCTGCAATATATGGACAACCCCCCACGACAAATAATTCTCTGGCCCAAAATGTCAGTAGCGCTTTGGATGAGAAACACTGATCTAATGGGAGAAACAAACTACGTGGTAAGATCTAATATATGTATATACAATGTACATCTAAAGTAAAGTAAAGGTAGCTCCCGGTTTATCACTGGAGAGCTATTAAGTCTTTGATTCACCAGGTCTTCCTGGGCCTGTGTCTGAAGACTAAGTGTCTGCAGCATGAAAATGTTCCAAGAATCATTCAGTCATTTGCATAATAGCATCAGTAGGTGTGGTTGGCAGAATAATGGTCACGCAAAGATGACCATGACCTAAACCCCAGAACCTGAAAAAGTATTACGTTACATGACATAGGGGAATTAAGAGTGCAGACAGAATGAAGTTTGCTAATTAGCTGACTTTAAAATGGAAGATTATCCTGGATTATTTAGGTGTCCCAGTGTAATCACAAAGTTCCTTAAATGTGGAAGAGGAGGCAGAAGAGTCAATGTCAGAGAGACGTTATATGAGAAATACTGGATTGGTCAATGCTGGCTTTGAATATGGAAGAGGTCACAAGCCAAAGAACATAGGCAGCCTCTAGAAAGCAGAAAAGGCAAGAAAAAGGAATCTCCCCTAAAGCCTCCACAAAGAAACATAGCCCTGCCCACATCTTGATGTCAGCCTAGAGAGAAACATATTAGACTTCTGATTTCCAAAGCTGTATGATAACAAATTTGTGCTTTCTTAACCCACTAAGCTTGTGGTAATACATTGCAGCATCCCAAGGAAGCTAATGCATTAGGATGCCTAAAACATCAATGGAGTTGAGAGGACAGAACACCAGCAGCAATACTAGCATGTGATGTTGTTTGCTATTCATTCATTAAATTGGCGACTGAGGAGTATCCTCCTGGCTTCTGCCATGCTGAGTATTGTAGAAACCCTCTTCACTGGTTCTATTTGGTAGTGGTGCGGCTAATGGTATATTCCTAGTTTACATAAGTCCACGAAACAGAGAATGAGACCATGTGTTTCTTCCACCTCCCTAAATTGAGGAGACCCGTGTTAGAGCTCCGTTCATGTTGTTTAATTGTCGGCATAACCCTGACTGAGTCCCATCACCTACCTGGACATCAGTTTTCTCAGTTGTAATTTAGGAAAGTGAACTGGAGAGTCAGCTTCTCAGGGAGAAGACCCACAACGTGGTCATCACATCAAAGTAGCGAACACAAAGAAAGTACAAAGTACCTAATATTTGTTGAATAAGTGAACCGTCTCTGTGTTTCTATAATCATCACATGATCTCTTCCCTACAATAACAGCCCAGTGGAGCTGATGACTTGGCATTCTGAAAGACAGCTAATATTAGTAATGAAATTTCATGCCTCACCACTATTCACCCACACATCCCCACTCTTTCAGTGTCCTCACTAGGAGCCCAACAAAATCACAAGATTTTAGGCAGAGAAATAAAATTCTGTAACCCATTTTAATGACTTATAAGAAATTTTGGAGTTTTGCCTAGGAGAAAAAAGGTCAACTCGTTATGGTGTGGATCCAAGCCCTGGAATGCTGTTTCAGTAGAGACAGAGAAATATCAGTTATGTCCCAATGAAGAAAAATCAGTGGGAAAAGAAAAACAGAAACACTAAATTGTAGAAGGATCCACTGTGAATGTTCACTTCTATTCTTTTCCTTTCTTTTTGTCCTTTTATCTAAATCCTAATTTACACTGGTGAGATTAAAACCCCTTCATAATGACTTCTTTGCTATTCAAATTCCAATTGAGTTTCTCTTTGGAGACTCTATATTAAGACCTGAGTATTGAATATTTAACATTTTGGGCCATTAACTACATTTTGTTTTCAAACTGCTCTAAATGCTCTTGATATAAAAAAATTTAAGCTCCTGATGCAGATCTCCCATCTTACATTTCTCACAAATGTCCTACAAAATTTTTCACAGCCTTAGGCATGTGAAAAATACCTTTTAGTTTTAAGAGAAAGTTAGCTAAACTGCACACAAAGGCCTGTCAATATTTTTATCAAATATATTTGGAGATTTCTTTCCAATTCAGGTGAAACGGTAACAAATATCGACAATAGAGAGAGAAATAACGTGACTCTAAATCCATTAGTCACATTAAAGGAACCAAAACAAGTAGCAGTGCAAACAAAATGGAGAAATAAAAGAAAGACAGAAAAGGTTAAATATAATATCTAATATGTCACGAGGAAAAATCTGCAAAAAATCATCTCCCCACAAGTGAATGTAGCAAATCTGTTGTCACTGTACAGGTCCCACTGCCCTTGGTCTACGCAAATGTCATAGATATAAGAGTTGATGGATAACCCTTTACATAACATAGAAAGGACATTCAGAATAATGTGCTTTATGTGTTTGGCATTATGCAGTTGAAAGCTGCTCTTAAGAGATCCCTGAAACTGGAATATAAACATAACTTAGCATGCGCATTGAAATAGATTTGATTTTTAAAACACCTTACAACCTATATTCGCCATCTCTAACTACCCTTTCTTCATAATGAGTGCCCACACGAGCATGGTACTGCTCTTAGGAATGTCAACTTGAATCCAGCATGAATGGTAACTCTATACTGTTAATCTAAATACCATCTGATTGCAGAGTCATTAACACTCCTGGCCTCTGGGCCATGCTAACTTAGTTTGGGGAGGTAAAGGAGAATAATCTTAATTGATTTCATCTCATTTGGGGGTGGTAAGTAAAAAATCAAATGCATTAAGTCTCTTTACAATCTTTACTTCTTAAAGATACCACACTTAAATTTTGAAGAATTTTCAAATTCAATAAATATATTTTATGCTGTGGTTTCTAAATGTTGACCTCTGAGCCTTTAATTCCCATCCAAAATAAAGAAGAAAATGCGTTTTATAGCCCCTCAATTTCATCAGATATGACAATGTGCCTACCCCTTCATTTCTATTCATTCCTAAAAGCCTTCAGAGTACATTTTGTACTCCAGTTGATACAGTACAGATTTAAAATTTTTACAAAAATCACTTTGCAAAATTTTTAAGTGGTACAATTTTGCAAAATTCTGCCAAGTTCATAAAACAATGGCAAATTAAGCATAACATTGTAATGTAAGCAAACCCCATAAAAATAACTGACCCACTCAGTATCTGGTATTTGCCCAGTAATGTTTGGGAGTATTTGAAAATAATTATTTTGTATTGCCTTATATTCTTATCTGATTTTAATATTGTTAGTATACCTGCAACTGGCTGTCCTCTAAACATAATTATAGAAGAATAATCTGCTGAAATAATTGCTGTCTTGTTCTCTTTATTGTAAGTAACTCAAAACACTGACAACAATTTCCTTTCCTGGTCCCAGGGGAATTGGTTTTCCAAAGACTAGGCTCATGGACCAGAGATCTGAAGTGTTTGAGAGGGTGAGACATCCAATAACTGAGAGAGGAAGCAGTTGTCCAACTATAGGGAGTAAGAATGTGATATTATTTCATTTCAAGGTCATAGAGCAAATTCACATCTATTACAATAAGATATTTATTTCTGCCCCAATTCACATTTAAAATCAGTGCTCTCTTTCTAGGAAACAGCTCACTATTTTCTGTAAGATAGATAATTAAGTGATTCTGACTATATAAATACCAAAATTCACTATACTCAAGGGTTTTCTGCTCTTAGTCCTGATAGTAATTAATGACTCATGTTGTACCTTCTAAAATAAGTTTCCTAAATTTAGTATTATTTTACGTGGAGAAATTATTTCCTGACAAATTGTACTGTCCTTTTGTTAGTTAACTTTTTAATAGGATGTCCAGAGGCAGTAATTAATCTTTTCATGATCTCCATCTACAAATACAAATGCCCTGATTTTTGGCCTGAGATAAGTACTCAAAAACAAATGAACAGGAATTTTTATAAATCTCTTCCACAGGTAGAATTACCTATAAGAAAGATGGTTCTTCCAATGAGTATATTTTCTAAGGTAAGACAACATTCCATAGAGAAATGGTACATAAGAGCCCAATGGAAAAATAAAATAAAATAAAATAAAATAAAATACTCATTTTGAAAACTACACATTAGTGTTCATCATCTGCCTCCTAGGTGATGCATGTCATTCAAGAAGAATTTAATGAGGACTATTCCAGGGTGCTGAGAAATACCTTTCACAAGTATCCACACTATAAATGTTTTTTGTGCTGTTCTAATTCTGTCCCTAACATTTCCTTATTTCCAAATAAAGACCAATAATTGCCTTGTTTACCAATTTTGAAACTGGATTAATAAAATAGACAACTGAGTCAATTTGCACAAATAACTATATTTTTATTGTCTTACTTTAAGAGAGAAGTTCAAATTTCTCTTTTGTTTCTCAATTACCTAAACTTCATCAGTAAATGTGGGCCTTTGCTAAAGGTTAACAGATTTAAATATACAAATAAGGAATTTTGCTCAACAAAGACTATTTATTTTTTTAGATTTGAGGCAGCTTCTAGTTAACACCTAAAGTCCATACCAGCAAAACCAAAGTAGTATGGCATTACTGTCCGTCCTAAACGGATCTAATTTATAAACATATATGGCTTTTCTAATAGCTCTGTAACTTTTTAGACAAAATCTTTACCATAATTTTTCTCCAAAATAAATAAAGGCACATGATTTTTCATACTTCCTCAGGCTACAAAGTATGTGTTATATGATGTTCTTAGTTTGAGTAAAATATTTAAATTGAGTAAAGTATCTGAATTCCTCATATAACCTTATCAACTCTCCACAAGTTACATAAATATATTTTCAAATAGGGTATTATTTCATTTTTTTTAAATGCAGGAATTTTAAAGTTGAGAATACCAAAAGACAAAGTTAAATATTCATTCAAACCATACTTTTTCCATGTTTCCACTCTATCCCAAAGTGCATTCATGAAGTACCCATTCTGAGAATTGCACAATGCTAAATGCTTAGAGGTTTTCAATAATTCCAGGAAAACATGTCCCTAACCTCATTGGTGCACAGTTTTAAAGTCCCACGTTATGTATTAATTTAGTACGTTAAATTTGCACAAGAGGGATACATGATGCGCCGTGAAACCTAGAATTTAAAAGTTCCTCACTGATGTACATAAAATCTCAAACAATATTGAATAAACAAAGAATTTACGCGCTTAATTAAATTGACGGTCAAAAGCTTTGTATGTTTTGAGTCTGTCATTATAACTTTTTAATTTAAAAGTTATTTTTCTACAAATAAACTGCAATAATCTTTAACTCCACCCTTTCTAATATATGAAGGCCATAAAGAAATATGAAGGATCCATTTATTGCTAAATATTACTTGGAGACATTTTATTTGGCATACATACCTTATATTTATACTTTGTATCCAAGACTGCTTACTTGAATCCTTTTTGCATGGAATAGTGAATAGCACTTGCTATCTCTTAGTCCATAGTGGGTGCTTAAATAACAGGAGTTTGTCAGTACCTGCTTGTGTTCATCTTCATCCACTCTCTCTGCAGGTATAGCTGTCATCAGTAGAAAGGTGTGGATGGTTGGGAGAAGGGCAGTCAGGCTTCCAATGACATTTATACTCTGAAAAGAAAAATTTTAATAAAAAACAACACTTGCATATAGTGTACATTCGGGAAATTGTCTACTTTCAAGAAAATGATGAGGGACTGGAGTTTACTATGTGATATGACATCATAAAGCAAAAAGAGAGAAAGAAATTCCTATTCATTCCTGGTGTTCCTAAAAAATAAATTATTTTAAATATATCCCAAATTAATAGTCAAATCTTTTCAACACTAAAGAGATAAAAGGAAAGAAAAGTATCTACCACTTTAATCCAATTAGTATTAAGAATCGGCAAGATTTCAAAACCACTCAGTTTTATTTATAGGGCCTGAAGTATACAAACATGTGAAAATATAGTGATAATTCCATCTTTTACCCTTAAATAATATATTTCATATAGAAACATTCAGAGTGACCTTAATTAAATAGACATTTTTAGAAAAGTTTCAATAGAAAATAGATTCCAAGAAGAGAACGATCCTGTAATTTTGTTGTGAAGTTTCAGATCCTACATCACATTGGTCATATTGAGAAGTGATAAAAACGGAACTTTTTTTCCTGAATCCATCCATGTAATATTATTATAGTATTTATTTGCATGGTATTAATTTATACTAGGATATAAAGATTCCTGGATTATGTTTCCATTTATGACATTGAGACCTTAGAGAGTGGAAAAGTAGATGTTATGATCAAGCAGATAACAGAATTTTAGCTGAAAAATCTACAGTTCATAGTTTAAAAAAAAGGAAAAAAAATAGATTATTAATCAAATAGGGTTAAAAAATTATTAGGAGTAGCTTTAAGGAATACAAATAAAGAGTATAATATTTCTTCACACTTTTCAGAAGTTAGCAAAAGTCAAAGAAGGCAGTAATCAGGAATCTAGAATCAATAGGTAGAAGGCACTACAAGGCTTATGCAATTGGTCTGGAATCGAAGGACAGTTGTAATAACACAGGGCCATTTTCCATGCTTCCTCTTTCTGGGCCGTGACTCTGCCTCTTTCAACCCCCTGGATGATGTGTCCATTCTAGCCAGTCAGAAGGGGAAAAGAACATGGAGGATCATGCATAGTAGGTTAAAATGGTGCATATTACTTTCATCAGCATTCTGTTGCCAAGAATTTAGTCACATAGTACCATCTAACTGGAAGGAAACCTGGGAAATGTTTCTAGCTCTAAGCCCAAAATGAAGAGAACACAGAGCAGCTTCTTCCACAAGGCTGTATCAAGAAAAGCCAAGGCAGTCACACTTGCCCTCTTCTTAATTACCAAACAGACTGATGGTTTTTACTCCTAGATATAATCTAATACATGTGCTATAAAAATAAAACATTTGTCTGAAAAAGAATAATGTGCCGACATACAAGCACACGAAGGTAAATCTTCCATAAGAGATATTGATGGAAAAAGACAAAAAGAAAAACCAGCTCACAAATGATAGAAAGAGAGAAAGAGACGAGAGAAGGAGAGAAAGAAAAAAGGAAAGGAGAGGAGAGAGGAGGAAAAGAAGAGAAGAGAGAAGAAAAGAGAAGAGAAGGGAAGGGAAGGGAAGGGAAGGGAAGGGAAGGGAAAGGAAGGGGAAAAAGGAGAGAGGGAAGAAAGAGAAAGAATTGGGGGAAGACGGCATGTGTCTGAACACCTAAAATTTAAAGATGAAAATAAAAATAAATAAATAAATAAAAATTTAAAAAATAAATAAAGATGAAAATAAAATGTCTAAAACTCAATTTTCAAGCTTCTTTGCATCTTTGAGGTAGACACATGATTTAGGCAAATAGTAACCAACTCCCCCATCCTAAACTTTGAATTGGAAGCTAGTAATACTAGCACATTGCTGCAGAGTGGAAGAAGTAGTGGTTGCAACATGATCGAGTTTTCTGGCAGCATGGCATTGGTGAGAATAGCAGCATCTAGCATCCTGTGGCAGAAGTGTTCTAAGCAGACCAGCTCTTAGATAACCTATCACAAAAAGGACTTTACGTTTTTCTGGAATATGATGTCTCTGAAACTACTTCTCCTTATCTCCTGGGGCTTATACGAGCCATCCAATACCTTTTTAATAAATTCCTTTTTAGGCTTTACCTGCTGGAGTCAATTTCTACCCAATAGCTATGAATATTAAGACAGAAGTTTTTTGCAGGGGTGGTTGCAAGTACAAAACCCTCAGATATTATTTGGGGTGGTGAAAGACAATATGTAGTTGGTAGCTGGAAATCTGTGACTGGATATCTAGTCAAATTGGGACAGTATTAGCTAGTATTAATAGAGGAGACTCGTAAGAGATGGCATATAGTGATAACATTTTTATTAAATTATCTTCTGTGCAAAACTTTGGAAGGAATAAGCCCCACTGCTATAGAATATTATATACAGTTTAAAGAATTCATGCCTGTAGAATACGGTGGTTTCTAACAGTACTGAATAACATGACATATATTATTTGAGTGATAATCCCAAATTTTAAATTATCATCTATGACACAAGCTGAAACTCAGGACTTTCATTGTTTGAAAAGAATCTCTTATCTGCTGTAGCTACAAGGTTGAAGCTAAATGGATGAAAATCAAACATAAAATTTGCTCAAATAAATTGTTGAATTAAAAGGGTATTTCCAAAGACTTAAGCAATTTCTTGTATGAAAGTAAGGACATTGGTCCATAAAAAGTGGAATGCTAAAAGTTAAAATGGAGCTACATTGGAAGATTCAAAGGACTCAACCTGACTTCGTTTCCTCTGCCGGATGAAGTATCCACTCCTCTGCTATCTACCAAGGCTCTTTTTCTTATTCAAAAACCCTACATTAACTTTTGTCTGGGAGAGTTGTTTTGCAAAAGGATGTCAATTCTGTTCATATCTACTTCCACTATCCCTTAATATCTCTAAACCTCTAGAGTCAGATCCCAGTATACTCATTAGCCAAATACAATGTCAGACCTGGAAAAAAAAAGGCTTACCCACCAAAACAATTATAAAATTTTCTAATTTATGCCAACAATATAATGAGTTTGGGGGGAACAGAGGATAAAATTATTTTTTAGATTGAACTAAAATCATCAATATGTCCCATATAAATAAAGGGATATATTTATTAATATATATAAATATAAACCTATATATTCATATACATGAATATAAATATAGAAATTATCAATATAAAAGATTCTGATTTCAGTGTGCTAGCTAGAGTAGCTAGGAGTGATTATAATTGTTTGCTTGGTTGACTGAAATATGGACTCAATGGTGGTCCATGCTAAAAGAAGTTGAAATGGCAGAAATTTCTTCCTATAATATAGAGAAAGAAATCTAAACACATGGACAACAGAAATTTTGGAGTTTATTTTTCACATGTGCTCCTTTTATGCATCCTTTAACCAAGTCTGCCAAAAGCCCATCAAGAATTTGAGAAAGCCACTAGTTAAGGAAGTGCCAATATTCCATGACTGCCTTGATGTGTGTACCCTGGGTACCCGTGAAAGAAGATGAGGTAGAAATGGGTCACATGAATTCACTTGTGTACCAGAATCCCAGTTTGGCAGAGACCTGTTAGTGGTTCTTTACCTAAAGTAAAATGGACACAAAAGCTATAGTAGACATCAAGTCAGTTGGTAATCAGAGTAGTCCGAAACTCCAGGATATGAGCCTATAACTAACTGATAATGCAGTGACAAGCTCTAAGTGAGATGAGCAACCCACTAAAAACCCATGTGATGTGCACAACTGAATAAATTCCAGTTCTGGGAGACAGACACATATCTTAAGCTACCACATAAACTTTATTCCAATTTCCCTGCTTGAGTGAAGTTGTAGACCCAGAGAACCTTAAGTGAAGGGATGGCAAGAACTTTTCAGGAAGTATCATCTTACTTTCTCCCAGAGGACCTGCAGCCATTTATGAGGATAACTATACTAGTAAAAGGTAAATACCTAAATATTTAGAGACTAGTAAGTACTGGCTCTGAGACAACAATAATTCCTAGAGATATAGAGCACAAATAAGCCCCATGAATCAGTGGGAACCTTATAGGGATTGGTCACAAAATTGTCCCATTTCAAAATTAGAATGGGCATGATGGGATCCCAAACCCATACTATGGTTATTTCCCCGGATCCTAGTGTTTGATTGGAACATATATTCTCCAACAACTGCAAGAATCCCCACAGTGGATTCTTGACCCATGGATAAAGTAACATGACCCATGAAAGAAAGATATGACACTAAGTATTTAGTGGAAGTCCCTCCTTCTGTCTACCAAAATGGTAAATCACACACACAAAAATACTACGTCACTAGGAAAATCACTAACCATAGTGCCATCATCAAAGATAAATGATACAAGGTGGGTCATTCTTATGATGTCCCCATTTAACTCTCCAGTTTGATGCATATAGAATAGAGAAGGGACTTGGAGAATAGTGTATTACATGAAATCTAGTCAGATTATGATTCTAATAAGCTGTTTCAGATATTATTTCATCACCTCTTCTAGGTATGATTTCTTTTGATATGGCAAATGGCACCCTTTCCCCATCCACATAAGCAGACAAAGCCAGAGGCAATTTGCTTTCTCCTGGTAAGACTAATGGCACACTTAACCAACTTGCCCCAGAATTATCAGCTCTCCCTTCTCTTCCCACAATTTAAGCTGCATAGGCTATGATATTCTCATGATCCTATCAGATACCATACACATCCACTACTTTAGCAGTATTGTGGTATAGAACCTGAAGATTATTTGGTAACAGTTTCCTTAGATACTTTGCTAAGACCTATGAAGTCTAGATGGTGGATCATATGGCCAGCCATCTCAGTAAACATTTCTGGAATTCCAGAAGTTTGAAACGCGTCGAGACACTCTCTGAAAAATAAGCTAGAAGTCACTGCACATTAAACACCAACCAATAAGATGAGGGCCACTGTCTTCTTTGGATTTTGGAGGTCAAAAATACCCCATTTGGAAGTGTGGCTCTTGTCCTTTTACCAGGTGATCTCAAAGGCTGACAGCATGAAGGAAGCCCAAAACAAGAGAAAATAATCTGTTTAGTACAGTCTACAGTTAAAGCAGTTTTGCCATTTTGTTCTTGTGTCCCAGAAGCTACAATATTGCTTGAAATGTTGGTGGGCAACCACATGTACTCACCATTAAATTGGTACTAATCAATCAACACTTATGTGTACATATGGAAGTAACATTCATTGGGTGTTGGGCAGGTGGGATGGGGGAGAAGGGGATGAGTAAATTCACACCTAATGGGTGCTGTGCCCACTCTCTTGGGGGATGGGCAAGCTTGTAGCTCTGACTTGGGTGGTGCAAAGGCAATATATGTAACCAAAGAGTTTGTACCCCCGTAATATTCTGAAATTTAAAAAAAATTTAAAAAATAACATCCTGTATGTTTGTAAATACAGCCATGCATCTCTTAATGATAGCCATACATTCTTATAAATGCATTGTTAGGCAATTTTGTTGTGGTGAAAACATCATAGAGTGTCCTTATACAAACCTAGATGATATTACCATGCCATCTCAGCTGTGTGGTACAGCCTGTTGCTCCTGGGATACAAACCTAGGAGCATGTTACTGTACTGAATACTGTAGGCACTTGTTACACAATGCTAAGTATTTGTGTATCTAAACCTACCTGAACATAGAAAAGGTACAGTAAAAATACAGTATTATAATCTTACGGTACCACTGCCATATATGTGGTCTGTTATGCAGCACAAGACACATAAGGAGAGTTAACACCTTAACAATACAAGTTTGAAGGAAAGGATAATAAATGGCTTTAAAGAGTTCTAAGATTCTGATAGTGTCTGTAACAATGATTCTAAGATACATTTCATAAAGCTGTTCAGACAGACTCCTAGGATTAAGCAGCTCCTACCCCATTGTGGTGGCTACCTCAGTAATGTACCCTTGTCTTGTGCTGATTTGCTCCTACACTCCCTCACTTCTCTCCCTATGGCTATATTCCCTGTTAAAGTACTAGCACATAAGCCTTCTGGTCACACTTTGCTCTCTAGGGAACCTAGGCTAAGACACACATTTATGGATTTGAAGATTCAGTATTATAAAGATTATCAGTTATTCCCCAAACTGATCTATTAATATAATGCAATCCCAATCATGTCTCAGCATTTTTTTGGTGGAAATTGACCATCTGAGTCTAAAATTTATATGGAAATAACAAGAACCAAAAATAGCCAGATAACCCTAAGGAAGAAAAGCAAATAGGGAGGACTTACTCTACCAGGTATCAAGACTTATTTCTAAAGCTACACTAATATTGTCAGTGGTATTGGTACAATAGACACAGAGACAAGCAGAACAGAGCAGCATCTTGAAAACTATCCATGCTAAACGATAATTGATTTACAATGAAGCAGGCATGACAGACAGTTGGAAAAGAATTTGTAAAAGATAGACTGCACTATGCCGATTAAATATATGACACTGGATCCCTACTTCAACTATACATTAGAACATTATTCCTGAAACATTATAAAATAAAATGTAAAAATAAAAAGAATGGAACTTCCAGGAGAAACATGAGAGAATATCTTTATGACTTTCCAGTAGGAAAATATTTCTTAAACAGTATATAAAATTATTACTCATAAAGAAATATTGTAAATTTTATTATATTAAAATAAAAAATGACTTCTGTTCATCAAAAGATGCCATTAAGAGAATGAATAGGCATGCTACAAACTAGGAGAAAAAATTACAATGCAAGCATATTAGTTTTCTATTTCTTTTGCAACAAATTACTACAAGCTTAGTGACTTAAAATAGAAAGTTTTTATTTTATAGTTCTGGACATCAGAAATCTTAAATGAATCTCACAGGTCTGAACACAAGATGTTGGCACAACTGCATTCCTCCTGGGGACCTAGGGGAGAGTCTGTTTCTTACCTTTGCCAGCTTCTAAAGGCTACTGATATTCCTTCATTCTCACAGTCCCACATCACTCTGATCTCCACTTTTGTCTATATCTGTCTGTCTCTGACTCTGACCCTTCTGCCACCATTACACTGGGCTCATCCTCATGATCCAGGATAATCTCTCCATCTCAAAATCTTTAAATTAATCATATCTGAAAAGTCTCTTATGCCATGTAAATTAACATATTCATGGATTCCAGGGTTTAGGATGTGGGCATATTTGGGAGAGAGGACATTATTCAGCCTACCGCAGTAAACAATAGAAAAGGGACTCATTCAGAATATATACAAATTCCTATAAATGAATATGCCATATTCTTAGGAAAAGCATCAATTAATTCCAACTTATTTATATATTCAATAGGGTCCTTGTTACACACACACACAATCCTTTATGTAACTTGACAGGCTTGTTATGAAATTATCTGGAAGGAAGAAATGGACAATAATAATAATTTTTGAAAAACGACAATGAATGGTACTTTCCCTAACAATCACTGAAGAAATACAATGCAAATCCCAATATAGAGAAATAGATAAAACCAAATGGAGTCCCAAAATAAATTTATGTAGACATGGGAATTAAATAGTGAATGGAGATGGCATTTCAAATTAGCAGGGAAGACAGACCATGTGATTAATACATATTTTGATTTGGGAGTATCATTTTGAATGAAAACAAAGTTAGATTCCTAACTCATACACAAAAGTAAACTCAGGAGGTTTAAGGAGATAAATGCTTTTTAAAACTATAAAGTATTGGGGTTATTATAAAAATATCTATTATTGAGTGCTAAGCACTATGATGAGCACTTTATTTGTAGGACTTCAGTTAATCCATGTAACAATCCTGTAAGTTAGCACTATTATAATCTGCATTTTAGGATGAGGAGACCAAGGCACATAGAGCTTAAGAATCTTGCTTGAGGTCACAGAGCTAGAAAAGGATACAGGTAGAATGTGATCTCAGACATCATCTCGCTGAAGCCCTACTTCTTAACCATTAATTAGCTAACATGCAGGAGAGGAATGCCTTCTTAAGGGATAAACAAACCTCAAAGCCATTAAGGGAAATAATGTTAGATTTTATTTGATTAAATACATATTAATAACTTTTGCACATCAAAAGACACTATAAACAAAGTTACTAAAAAGCAACACGCCAGGAGAAAGTGTGTGCAAATACTTCATTTGATAAAGGCTTAAGATACAGAACATCTACAAAGGTCCTAATAATCATTAAGAAAAGACAACGTGGAGTGAAAAATAAATAAAAAATATAAGCAGACAATTCAGAGAAAAGGAATCCCAAATATAAAAGGATAATAAACCTCACTGGTTCAACCTCAGGTAATCAGGAAAATGCAAATTAAAACCACATTAATTTTTTTTTTTACCCACATTGGACTGGAAAAAGTTAGAAAATGATAATATCCAGTGTCATCAAGAGTGTGGAGAAAAACTTACTAACACTTTTGGTAGGAATGTAATTTGGTACCAGCTTTTAGAGTACAATTTGGAAGTATCTACTGAAAAGTAAAATATGAATGTATTTGACTTAAAAACTCTACAGTTATCCATTTTACAGAAATACTCCTGAATGCATCTAAAATATGCACAAGGATGTTTACTATAACATTATACTTAGAAGCAACTTATTGTCAGAATGAAGTAGTTAAATGACTATGAAACACCAGTATTATGGAATCCTTTGTGAAAGTTTAAAATGAGATAATTTATAGTTATTGACATAGAAATGTCACATATTTTAAGTTATAAAAGAATGTTCACAATAATATATATGTTATGAGCCTACTTGTACTTTAAAAAACTGCATAATGTTCATATAGTACACAAAAACCCATAAGGGTTAAGACACATAGGGTTAAGAAGGATACATAGCAAACCGTCAAAAATGGTTACCTCTGGGGAGGGAGTTACATTGGAAAAAGATAGTGATTGAAGGGAAAATTTTTATAGTTTTGAGTATTTAACAGTAACAATAAAAACATGTTCAGGTATTATGTAATTTTTTAAATTTTTAAATGTATTTTTTGAATTGACAAATAAAAATTACATATATTCATCATATATAACATGTTGTTTTGAAATACGTATACTTTGTGGAATGGCTAAATCAAGCTGATTAATACATGCATTGCTTCACATATTTGGTTTTTGTGGTGAAAACACTTAAAAGAGTAGACTCTTAGAGTCTTTTTAGCAATTCTCAAAAATACATTTTTATCAACTATAGTCATCATGTTGTACAATAGATCTCTTGAAGGTGTAACCTCTCTCTAACTGAAATTTTGTATCCTTTGACCAATATCTTCCCAACCTCCACCCCACCACCCATCCTCAGCCCCTGATAACCACTATTCTATTCTATACTTCTATGAGATCGACTTTGTTAGATTCCACATATGAATGAGATCACACAGTATTTGTATTTCTGTGCCTGGCTTATTTCACTTAACACAATATCCTCCAGGTTCATCCACATTGTCACAAATAACAGGATTTCCTTCTTTCTTAAGGCTGAATAGTATTCCACCATATGTATAAACCATATTTTCTTTATCCAGTTATTGTTGATGGACATATAGATTGATTCCATATCTTGGCTATTGTGAATAATGCTACAATGAAAATGGGAGTGCAAATATCTCTCTAACATTCTGATTTTATTTCCTTTGGATTATACCCAGTAGTTGGATTCCTGGATTATATGGTAGTTTGATTTTTAATTTTTTGAGGAACCTCCATACATTTGCTAGAATGGCTATACTAATTTACATTCTCACCAACAGTGTGCAAGAGTTCCCTTTTCTCCACATCCTGTCCAACATTTGCTATCTTTTGCCTTTTTGACAATTGCCATCCTGATAGGTGTGAGGCAATATGTTATTGTGGTTTTAATTTGCATTTCTCTTGTGATTAGTTATTTTGAGCATTTTTTCATATGCCTATTGGCCAGTTATATGTCTTCTTTTGAGAAATGTCTATTCAGATCTTTTCCCCATTTTTTAATCAGGTTATTTCTTTTCTTACTGTTTGTTGTTTGAGTTTCTTACATATTTTAAATACTAATCCCCTATCAGATATCAGATTTGCAAATATTTTCTTCCATTTATTAGTTGTCTCTTCACTCTGTTGTTTCCTTGGTTGTGCAGAAAGTCTTTAGTTTGATGTAATCCCATTTGTATATTTTTGCTTTTGTTGTCTGTGCTTTGGGGTTCATATCTAAAAATCATTACCCAGACCAATATCATGGAGTTCTTCCCCTGTATTTTCATCTAGCAGTTTTATAGTCTCAAGATGTACATTTAATTTTTTAATCCATTTTGTGTTTATTTTTGTATATGGAGTGAGATAAGGGTCAAATTTCATTCTTCTGCATGTGAATATTCAATTGTTCCAACATGATTTATTGAAGAGATTGCCCTTTGTCTATTGTGTGTTCTTGGCAACTTTGTTGAAAATTAGTTGACCATAAATGCATGGATTTATTTCTGGGCTCTCTATTCTGTTCCATTGGTCTATATATCAGTTTTTATATCAGTACTATTCTGTTCTTACTAGTATAGCTTTATAGCATATTTTTAAGTCAGACAGTATGTTGTTCTTTTTGCTCAAGATCATTTTGGATATTCAGGGCCTTTCGTGGTCCCATATGAATTATAGGATTCTTTTTTTCTATTTATGTGAAAAATGTCATTAAAATTTTAGTGACAATTACATTGAATCTACAAAACATTTTGGGTAGTGTGGACATTTTGACAATATTAATTCTTCCGATTCATGAACATAGGATTTATTTCCATTTAGGTATGTCCCCATCAATTACTTTTAACAATGTTTTATAGCTTTCAGTGTACAGGTCTTTCATCTCCTTGCTTAAATTTATTCCTAAGCATTTTATTTTTATAGATATTGTAATGGGATTGTTTGTTTTTATTTCTTTTTCAGTTAGTTTGTTGCTAATGTATAGAAATGTTACTGATTTTTGTATATCGATTTTATATTTTGCAACTTTACTGAATCTGTTTATTAGTTCTAATGGCTTTTGGCAAAGTCTTTAAGGTTTTCTATGTATAAGATCATGTTGTCTTCCAATAGGGACAATTTACCTTCTTCTTTTCCAATTTGGATGCCTTTTATTTCTTTCTCTTGCTTAATTGCTCTGGCTAGAACTTCCAGTATTATGTTGAATAAAAACAGTGAGAGTGCACTTCCTTATTTTGTTCCTGATCTTAGAGGGAAAGCTTTCAACTTTTCATCATTGACTATGATGTTAGCTGTGGGTTTGTCATATATGGCCTTTATTATGTTACAGTACATTTTTATGCCTAATTTATTGAAAGTTTTTAATCATGAAAGGGTGCTGAATTTTATCAAATGTTTTTTCTGTCATAATCATATAGTTTATGTCCTTCATTCTGGTAATGTTAACATTTATTGATTTGAGTATATTGAACCATTCTTTTCATTCATGGGATAAATTCTATTTCATTGTGATGAATAATATTTTTAATGTGCTGTTGAATTCAGTTTGTTAATATTTTGTTGAGAATTTTCACATATATGTTTATCCGAGATATTTGCCTGTAATTTTCTTTTCTTGTAGTATCCTCTGGCTTTGGTAACAGAGTAATGTTGACCTTGTAAAATGAGTTTGGAAGTATTCCTTCTTCTTTAATTTTTTGAAGGAGTTTGAGAAGGATTGGTATTCATTCTTCTTTAAGTGTTTGGCAAAATTTGGCAGTAAAGCCATCAGATCCTGGGCTTTTCTTTGATGGGAGACTTTTCATTATTGATTTAATCTCTTTACTTATTATTGATTTGCTCAGATTTTCTATTTCTTCATGAATGTATCTAGGAATTTATCCTTTTTTATATTGTCCTTTTTT
>RJWJ010004574.1:59353-74954 GCA_004363605.1 Indri indri
TTTTTTTTTTTCTTCTCTGACTGTATATTTTCAAATATTCTGTCTTTAAATTCACAGATTCTTTCTTCAGGTTAATCAATTCTGCTGTTCATTGTATTTCTCATCCTAGAATTTGTGTTTGCTTTTTAAAATACTTTCAATCTCTCTGTTAAATTTCTCATGCTAGTCATTTATTGTCTTCCTGATTTCTTTGTATTTTCTTCAAGTTCACTGAGGTTCCTTAAAAATAATATTTTGAATTCTTTGTCAGGAAATTCATATATCTGCATTTCTTTAGGGTCAGCTATTGGGAGATTATTGTATTCTTTTGGTGATGTTATGACTTCTTGGTTTTTCATGCTTCTTATTGCCTTACATTGATGTCTGGAAATTTGAAAAATTAAGGATGTTTTGTAGTTTGCATGCAGACTGGCTTTGTCTGGGAGAGTCCTTTACCAGTCAGCCTGTTCAGAGATTCTGGGCAGGTTGTTCGGCACAGTCCAAGATGGACTTGCTGCTGAAATCCTTGGGCAGACTGGCCTGGCACCTAGGTCAGCAGGTGGGCAAGGAAAGGCCTGGTTCCTGGGTCCATGGGGTGGGGCCTGAAGCCTGGATCCCCTGGGGTAGACCTGTTGATAGAGTCTTCAAGGATGGGTCTGGAACCTGTATTCACAGAGGTCAGCCCAAGCTTAGGGCCACAGGGGCTGACTTCACACTAGGGTGGGCCTAGAGCCTGAATCTTCAGGGACTAGCCAGGTGCTAGAATGGACCTGGTGCCTGCCTGGGTCCACTGGAATGGGTTTAGAGCCTGAGTCAATGGGGGCTGGTCTGGCAATGGGGTGGGCCTAGTGCCTGGGACCACGAAAATGAAACTGGAGCCTGAATCCACGGGGGCTGGCCTAGACCCTGGGCCTAAAGAGGTGGTCTTGGAGCCTCAGTCAACAAGGTCTAACTTGGCACTAAGGTCTGCTGGGGTGGGCCTAGACCCTGGGTCTGGTGGAGCAGGTCTTGACTCTGGGTTCTGTGGAGTCTGGGGCCATAGGAAGTGGCCTGGATCCAGGGGCTTGGTTAGAGCTGGGTTCAGTGTGAAGCCTGGGTCTATTGGAACAAGTTTGGAGCCTAGATCATGGATGCTAGCCTGGTATCTAAAGCCACTGGAGCTTTCCTGGAGCCTGTGTTCACTCATGCTGGCCTGGAGGTTTGGTGTGCAAGTGTTAGCTAAGAGGCTAGGTCCACAAGGACTGGCACCTGAGTACACAGGGGAAGTCTTGGAGCCTGAGTCTGTGGAGGCTGGTCCAGCACTGGGGTCTACTGGGACAGGCCTGGACCCTGGGTCTGCTGGAGTGTGGGGCCACAGAAGCCAGCATGAAGGATGGGGTTGCAGGGACCAGCCTGGCAATAGGCAGGCCTGGAGCCTGTGTCTATGGTATCTGCCTGATATTTGAGTCAACATGCCACCTGGCACACTGGCAGGCCTAAAGCCTGGGACTGCAGGGCCTGGCTTGGCTTTGGGTGTGCCTAGATCCTGTCCACAGGGACCAGCCTGGAGGCTGGGTCTGCAGTTGCCAGCCCGATGACGAGGGCTGTGAGGATCAGCCTAGTGCTCGGGCAGACCTGAAGCCTAAGTCTATGGGGGCTAGTGGAGGACCATGTGGAACCCAGGGCCATTGGGGCTAGCCTGGCTCTGGGGCAGACCTAGAGCCTGATTCTGTGAAGGCTGGCCTGGTACTGGGGTGGGGCTGAAGTCCAGGGCTACTGGGACCAGTCTGGAGCTTGGAGCCGCTGGGGTCAGCCGCTGGATGTCCTAAAGACCAAGTCTGCTGTGCATGCCTGGAGCCTAGGACTGCTGGATCTAGCCTGGTACCAAGGCAGACTTGAAGACTCAGTCTATGGGCATTAGCCTGGAGCCTGAGGCTGCAGAGACCCAGATCCTGTATCCACTGGGGGGCCTGGAGGCTGGGTCCAAGGGTGCCAGCTCAATGACTAGGACTACAAGATGCTGGGGCAGGCCTGAGGCCACTGGAGCTGGCCCACTGCTAAGGGTTGCTTGAAGACCAAGTCCACCACACAGGCCTGGGGCCTGGGGCTGCAGGAGCCCTCCTGGAGCTAGGGCAGGCCTAAAGGCTCAATGTGAGGGTAGCAGCTTAGAATCTGGGGCTGTGAGTGCCTGCCTGGCACTGGGTTTTACTGGGGCTGGCCCAGTTTTGGGGTCCGAGGTATAGTCCAATGCTCCTTTCCCCCACAGAGGATGTCTCTCTATGTGCTGTGCTGCCTATGGTTGGGGGAGAGGGGAATGGGTGACATAAAACTGTCCTTTCTACCCTCTTTAATGCATCTTTTGTTATTGCTGTGCTACACTCAGTGCTATAATCTCTTGTCTGGTTTCCTTAGCTTTTATGAAGGTATTTTCACACGTGGATAGTTGTTCAAATTGATGATTCTGTGGGAGGAAGAGTGCTGGAGAGTCCTAGTCCATTACTTTGCTGACATTTTGTTGTGTAAAATTTTAAAAGAAAAAATACATTGTAGTGAATTCTGTGACTGGGAAAGAGTTTTTGATGGGTGGCATGAGTTAGCCCAGCAAAACACAGGGCAGACACTGACTGTTTCTTATTTTGGGTCCCAGATAATGAGAATAACAGCTCCAGGCCCCTTGAAAATAAATTCTTTCACATACTCCAAAACATTCCTAATTTAAAATTACAATATTATAACCCAAGATGTCACTTGGAACTCAAGTGATTCTCTTTTAAGCTCTCCCCGTAGATTTAAAATACAAGTACAACAATATGTTTTGGAGCTTTATCTGCATTTTACTTATTTTTATTTCATTTCCCCCAAGAGCACTATATTATCTTCAGCTTTTCTTTGCCCCTACATTGTAGGTTGCTCATGGGGTAAGTACCCTCTCCCCTCTGAGATAAACTGGATTTAACAATTGCTTTCCATTTTAATCATTAACGTGCCATTCAATCCTGCTACTGCCAATTCAGAATTGACAATGAGCACTAGGATATTTTCTGGATTAAAGAAATACAAAAAACACCCAGAAAATAGGGCAATGGAAGAAATATCTTGTATAAATTTCCCCTTAAATCTCTGTTGTAGATTGTATTAGGGAGGGAGGAAAGAAATGAGCTTTCAAGTGCATAATTGCCCTTTTAGGGCATAAAAGGCTTTCCTGACATTAGTTCCATATGCTGAAGATGGCATCTTCTTTTTCTTTTCTACAACTAAAATCAGTAGTTAACACAGGCATTGAATTCCACATCTATTTCTAGAAACCACCTTTCCATGGCTATTTTTTAAACACAAAAATAACAGTTTGCAGCTTGCACAGCCTTAACCAGTAGGCTCTAGCCTCTATTGTTTGTGCTGTCTTCACTGTACGCAGAAGTTCACTTTGTCCATTTAGAAAAACAAGACTTAATCTTCTGAGGCAAGGAAACATATCCCCATGATATTAATGCCCTCGCTACTTCTCCAGATTTAAAATGTCTCTTCTACCACTGAAAAACCTCATTAACTCACACACTGATAAATCAGAATTTTTAGTAACTCAGATACTTTATATATTTCTCTATTAGAGATAGAGTAAGTTACATCAAATGAATTAAGAACCAATGAGATAAATAAAGAACGGTTGCTGAATTTTATGTTCTATAATTTTAAAACTCTTTACCACTGAGCAAACCCCACTTTCTGGATTGTCCACTTCCATATCAACAATTGATGTGCTAAATAGATATAACTCAAGTTTTCTATAATTTACCATCTGGGTGATGGAAATGGAGGAATGGAGTAGAGAGCCCCACGGAAATCAAGATATGTAATTATCTTTCCTCTGAGCCCATAGATGAAATCCATATAACCCTACCAGCCCCCACATTCCTTCTTATTTCTAGAATTTTAGAAGCAGATAAGGCTATAGCTTGAAATGGGACTTGAATATTAGAACAGTCAAGTCTTGCCCCTTCCTTGGGTAATTTCCCCTGCCTCTCTAAGCCTTAAGCACCTTATCTGACAAGTGGAGATAATAATAATTGCTTTGAGGATTGAAAGGAATCATACATGTAGCCTAACCATGGCAGCTGGTGTTAAGTTCTCTGAGCTCCCCCACTCTCTTCTCCCTTTCCTCACTCGGCTTCTCTTTTCCCTGTGTCCCCATCACATGTTGCGTTGCTATCACTCTTTCTGGTTGCAGCTGCTCTTCCAAAGGCTTCCCTAGCACCCACATGGGGCAAAACGGTGGCAGCAGAGACTTTGTTGCTATTATATTGCTACTAAATGGATCCTGAATATAAAGTCAATGAAATATTTAGGTTTAGGGGGAAGTCCAAATGTAGGTTTCCTGGAAGTCTCAGAAAACAATTTGCATTTCATTGGTACCAGTTGGGTCAGTTTCTATATTACTAACCAATTGTTGTGAAATTATTAATGGTCTTAAGCCTAAATTACATATTGTTCCATCTTTGGAAAAAATGGTGATGTTCTACCCAACCATATGGACCAAATAGGGGGAGGAGTGGATCCCCAAATGTTGCAAGAAGTAGGATGAATGAATGCAGAGACGATACATCCTCTTACATCCCCCAATAGTCACTTCGTTTCAGTGGCTATGTAATACTGTTGCTCACAGTATGCTAATAATTCCATAATACATATATTTATATATATGATCCAAAGTATATGCTGCCTGTATATTCCCAAATCTTTCAGCCTTTTGGGAACTCACTGCTTTCATAATTAGATTAAAAGAATTAAGTCCCTATCCCATGCCCTGGGGGAAATCAGGAACTCTCCCAAAAAGTTCCACAAATTCTCACGGGTAGATGGAATTTTTGGATCACCTCTCACTCTGAACTTCTCTTCCTGTAAAATTCTCATTCCTTACCTTCTCACTTTCTGCTGCTGCTATCATCTTTCCACACCACGTGGTCTCTCCTCTCTAGCTCCTCAAAATAGAATGTGGTTTGTAAACCATATTAAAATTTTAAGTGGAATAGGAAAGGATCACAGAAAAGGGTAGAAAAGGGGATAATTTAAAACTGAATTCGAGAACTACTATTCTTGGAAGTTGCTTGGCCACATGCCAAGGTTAATTCCTTGCTGACCACCTTTTTTTCCCTCAGACCTGGATCTCCTGTAAGTCAGCTACCTCTATAGATAGCTCCCTCTACTCCGCATTTAGAACTCATGAAAGCCTGCCTCCCCTACTCACCGAGGAAAAATTTTAAAATTCCTTTCCATTGTATGTAGAGCAACTTAGCCCCACATCCCTATTCAATGGAATATGTCTCTTATTTATTCAATAATATAAATCTGGTGTAGAGTAATGGCAAATTTTTCAATATTTAATTTTCTCATGCTGCATTTAATTCTTTAGATCTAATACGCAAACGAAAGCAGGAAATGAAGACATAATAAAACACATTTTATTGGCTCTTTGCAATTTCAAATTTTAAAATTAAAAGAACAATATGGAACACCTGGTGTGTTCTACACAGTCCCATGATTCTGTGGCCCCAGAAGTTATTCCTGGGTTTCCCCTATTCTTGTTATATATAAATTATGTTTAACAGTAATGACTGATTTTCCATCTCGAGGTTTTCCCAGCTTAAAGCGTTAGCATACATTCTCTGGCAACTCTGCCCTTATCAATTCCATAGCCATTGTTCTATTCATTCTCTGAACTATAAAATAATATCATCATATCCATGAAAGTGAGACTATTCTGTAAGAGAACACTTAGTCCAGTGTTGTATTTCCATGCAGGATATTGTTAAATGTTATCATAATAACAGTATCACTATTTACTTATATAGTAACTAAGACTCAGACATGCAGTCTGCTTTTAGTAAGTTGCAGGAGAAAGACAAGAACTTTATCTCCTGATTCCTGGCACCACATTCCAACTCTAGATGCAGTAGGTCCCAGCAAGGATGCCAATGGATGCAAGCTCCATCTTGGTGTTACTGCTTCCTCCCAGGTGCTGGCAGTTCTCCTATTTTTTGCAGATGTGTTTCTACCCAGTCCTTTTCCTCCACTGTGTTTTCTGAAAGTCAGAGTCCCTTTTTCTTTTGTTTTCTGTACCCTTAGGCTATGACGAAGCTGGCATCATAGGCTCTAAAATAAATTTCAAGCCACTTTCCAGATGTCTTTCCTAAAAGCTACAAGCCAATGAGAAAAGACAGTCAACAATGCCTGATCCCGACTAACCTCAACTGGATATTTACTGAAAAATCCATATATTACTGATCAATATTGCTTCATATTTAAGGTTCTTTGAAGGACCAAGCCAAATGCATAGGTTTTTTTGGCTCTTTACACTGATATTAGGTTTGCAGTTCATAATCTATGTGTAATGGTTTCTGTATTTAGCTGATGGTTATCCATCTTGTACTTTTAAGTAAAAAAAAAAAAAAAGAAATAAAAGAAAAACTAGAGCTTCTCCACTGTACTAGGCACTAGGCCACATATTAGGAAAGCATGACTACATAACTGATGTCCTTTCTATAGAGATGGCACAGTGGCTAAGTCACCTGACTTTCTAGTAGGGCCACCTAGTTCAAATCCCAGCTCTACCATCTGTGCCACTCAAGGGCCTCAATTTTCTCATCTTTTAAATTTGGAATAATAGTACTTACTTAAAAGGGGTGTTGTAAGAATTGAATGAATTCATGTATGACAAGGACATAGAGGGAGTGGCTTGGATACAGTAAGTCATCTCTAAATGTTTACCACCATTAATTCTTATTAACTGGGTTGAAATGACCACATAGGCTCAAAATTATCTTTTAAAGTCTGAAAGAATTTGTATTATAAAGCACAAAACTCTGCCTGTTTTCCAGAAAAAAAAAATATTTCTCCTCTACTTTTTTCAACCTTCATTCATTTATTTCACAAATATATATATTGAGCATCCAAATGTCATACCCTAGAAGAGGTGACAGGGATATGGTATTGAACAAGAAAGACAAGCTCCCACGCAGCTTTAATTCTAGAGAAGACAGAAAATAAATATAATCAAACAAACAAAACGATCAGGATAATATCAGACAGTAATAGAGCCGTGCAGAAAATAAAATGGGTGATTTAATAGGTGTGTGTAGAGTGTGGGGTCATGGTGGAGAGAGTGATATTAGAGAAGGGAGATTGAAGCTGAGATGTGAAGGAGACTGTCCTGCAAAGACTGGGTCGAGCACATTCCAGCACAGGGAAGAGAGCTGGTGTTGAAGGAGCAGAAAGAGAGCCAGTGTGGCCAGAGTGGCTTGAACCAAAGCATGGGGAATGAAGTCAGAGACATAGCCAAGAGCCAGATAATGCACAGCCTTATAGGCCCTGGTCGAGTATAGGTTTTATCCTAAATGATATGGGAAGGCATTAAAAGGTTAGAGTGAGGAAGGGTGTGATCTGCTTTGTAATTCTAAACAATCTTTCTACCAGCCAGAGACCAGATTATGAGGGAGACAGGAGAAGGCAGGGCAGCTGGGAGGCCATTGCAGCCAGGTGAGACATGGCAGAAACACTGGGAGGGACAGATTCTGGATGTACTTTAGAGGCCGAGCTGACAGAGGTTGGTTTGGATGCACATGGGGATGGTGGGGGCTGGATGAGAAAGAGATGGGGATCAAGAACAGCTCTTGGTTTTAGCTTGAGAAACTATGTTCACTGATTTACCGAATTTAAAAGACTTGGAGAAGTATAAGTTTTGAAGAGAAAATCAAGTGTTCTATTATGACACTTTTATTTTGGCCTCCTGCACTGAATAAGAGATACTTGTATTTTTCTAACTTAGAAATAAATTTTAAAAACTTATTTTTTAGCCTTCTGAAATCTTAGCATTGGTGACGCTAATCTTAACTGACTAAAGAGGAAAATTCTTCCTCTCTTTATTATTTATGTGTTCCACTTGCACACACATAATAACTATAACTTAAAGAATGTCCGCCATTTACTTTCTCCTATATCTCGCTGCTGAAAGTTTTAGGAAGCTTGAACGGACACAAGAACCCTACATGCTTAATTTACATTGCGCCAAACCCACAGTGTGACTTAAAGGCACCTGGAATAAATGAACTTAATTGTGCTGACAATCGGTAGCAGCCAAACATGTAACACACAGGGGCTAACACAGTCTAGCTCGTGTGCAATGCTTTATGCCATTTCTTAAACATTAAACAGTTCTCATTCCAAATGAGTAATTTTTCTTCTATTTCAGGTCAAAGCGTATAATCCGCTCTGCTATAACTCGCTGTAACTCTTCTTTCGATAGTGTGAATTTGTTCCTATGCCGTTGATGTGTTACTAGCAGAGAATAATGTGAGGACAATGCAAATCCGATACTAGCATACTCACCGTTTTGTAGATGAGCTGCACTAGATGAAAGCAGAAAGCTGTACCCAAGTGATCCAAGCAGCACAGGAATGCACAAAACACACTCATACTCCACAAACATTTGTCAGCTACCTTAGTTCACCGGCCTGTGTTATGAGCCACACCCATCCACATCTGGTACTAGAACTTTCAGTCTGATTGCAGATAACCCACTTTCTACCACTTCACAATAACTCATAAGCTGCAACCCGTCTGATGCCCACCGACAGGAGCAAACTTTAGGTTTGTTTCAAGGTAAAGTACCATACTTATTGTAGTATTTATACATTTCTTACATGGACTGTGTGTAAAAGAGTGGTACCATTTTTATGAGATTTCAAATGCTTTTTATGTATCACTGACAAAGTTTTTGAGTGGTGTGCCCCTAATGCATAAAAGTCACAGTATAGCAGAATTTAATGTATTTAAAATGCAAATTCACAGTCTTTCTGCAGTAAATTTCTAAAACTAAGCAAATTATCTAGGATTATTGGGGTAGTTAGAGAGATCGAATCATAGTGTCTCTGAGTCATAGAGTGTGTTTAGTAACAATGCTTAGAATGAGAAGGATTTTGCAAGCTTAAGAAAATCTTAAGTTTCTGATTGCAAACTCTTTATATTAGGTGATATTTCATTCACAAACATGGTCATTTCTATCTTACTCAGGTATTTAATTTTTGCACTTTAGTTAGTTTATCTTTCTTCTTACATATCATACTTGCTTACACAAGAGAAAAGAAATAACTAAAGAGAAGTTCTTTTTAGTTTTAAAAGAAATTGTCAATTTTGTGAAGAGAGAGACAGAGCGTGTGTGTGTGTGTGTGTGCGTGTGTGTGTGTGTGTGTGTGAGAGAGAGTGCGTGTTGGACATAGAGTTATAAGTGTAACCTAACTCCATTCTGACAGAAAAGTGTTAATGTTACCTAAATGCGAGGTATTTACAGTGAAAGAAGAAGAAAAGGAAAGGAAAGAAGCGTCACTTTTGTCACTCTTTAAGAAGCTAAGAAAATCAGTGCTTTAAAAAATGTTAATAGTGAACTAAAAAAGTCTTAATGTTCATTAAAATATTGTAAAGCTCTTATAAGCCAGGCATACAATTGTGTAATATCTTTGTGGAAAAAATAAAAAGAAGAAAATGTTAACATCAAGAGTCTCAAAGACTGTTTTATTCTGAAACCCTTGGGGTTTAAGAAGGCATCCTTCCACACTGTGCCTAACTGGCTGTGCGCGGGCGTGTACCAGAGACTCCTGTCCACTAGGGGCTAGACTTTCACCAATAAACTGCTTTTAACTATAGCACTTAAATAAAGTCCTACTTAACTGGCACATGGATTAAAAAAAATTCCTGTTAGTATCCTAAAATATAATCCAGATCATAAAAGAGATAATTTTAAGTAAGTACCTTCAATTAGTTTAATAGTTAAACCTAATTGTCTCAAAGATATATATTCTCAAATAAAATGCTACCACAGGAAGCTCATATTCTGATATTAAAATGGCTTGATCATAGCAACATTTGCTCTTTTCCCTCTTTCATTTCCCAGCTTTGTAAGGGCTAAAGACTGTGTCACATACTAATCATGCTTAATTAACATCAAGCAATGAAGTACCTGTGGTGTGCCTATTGTTACACAAATACATTAGAAGCAGCGCAACACTAAAAGTATTTAAAATTTTTTTAACACGCCCATTTATCAAACACATATTAAATTATTTATGGATACTTGGATTTGGAAATTACTTATTTTTGATGGTCTAGTTTTCTATAGCAAGGAGGTATAACATTTGTAAAAACAAAAAAAAGGGTAATTTTTGAATTTAAGGTTCATTTATTAAACCCCTGTGGATCCTGCTCTAGCTATACAAAGATGAACAAAACAAGAATCCTATCTCAAGCCGGGTCAGTCTCATTAGAAAAACAAACAGGTATATAAGCAAGGCCTTCCCAAAATGATGACCTTCACTTCAAGGGCTGTAAAGGGCAGTAGTACAATACAATGCAAGGTGTGCAACAGTTAAAAGCAATGGCTCTGGAGTCAGAAAGAGCACGGTCTAACCACTGCCTGTGCTGTGTGCTTCTCAGTATGTTTTTAGCCACCCTAAGTCTCACTTTCCTCACAGTGAATCAGGAATGGTAGGTAATTCCTACCTCATAAGATTAAGTGGAATAATGTATGTAAAACTCTTAGTACAGTGCTTGGCACACACTAAGTGCTCAAAAGTGGTATATGTTTTTAGAGTAGACATTAGAGAAACACGGAGTAGGGCACTGAGAACTGACACGTCTACTGATCAACATATGACGGACAGAAGACGGTAGCTTCTCACTTCACCAAGAGTCGTCTACTTGAGATGTTGCACTGCATTGGAATTTCAGGTTAAAGCATAACCACTTTAGAGCATAGAGTCTATTTTGAAGCTCTAAAACCAATAAGACCATAGAATTCTCTCAGGAGAAATGAGGAGTTGGCCAAGTTCTACCCAAGGAAGTTCTCACAAGAGGGCATTGTAAAATGTTCTTATTCCTCAGAACTTAACTTTAAAATGTTCCCAATGAAGTCCAATGGGAGTTTTATGAGAGTAAAGGATAGAATTAGGTTCTTGTGTATTTTTAAAGGGTCATTCAAAAAGGCAAAGTCTAAATTTTTTACAGATGGCAGAGTAAAACTGATGCAGTTGGCCAAAACTGACCTTTTATGTTTTCCAAAAGCAAATGTTTACTGAAAGAGGACTCTACTATACTACAAATGGAAAAAAAAAATCCTGATGCTTACGTTGGACAACTCAGTACACATTCACTGCCAAATACATTTATAAAAATCAATAATAATGTTTTCCAGGGTACCTGTTTTCAACCTTCCCCCAGAAATTTTGCTCTGCAGTTGATTTTTCTCAAACGCAAATATTTCTGAGGAATAATAATATTTTAGATGAGAATAGGCTTGTGAAAGAATGTGAA
Source organism: Indri indri (assembly GCA_004363605.1). Lineage (NCBI taxonomy): Eukaryota > Metazoa > Chordata > Mammalia > Primates > Indriidae > Indri > Indri indri. The sequence continues at coordinate 70,667 of RJWJ010004574.1, forward strand.
TTTCAGGAGCCTCACTGTTCCCGTCACTGATTCATCTCCACCACAGCGATACCCAGGCAAGGTGGAGGGTGATAGATGTTGCCAGGCCTTCTGGATAGTGAATTCAGAACTGATGTTAAGTTCGTCCAGCATGGAACTACTTTTAACTTCTTTCAAAGAGGGAAAGAGATGTTAGAAATTTCTATGCTCTTTTAGACATAAAATAACTCTTAAAAAACCAAAATTTTGATGAGTGCGGTGACTGAAAGAAAGTTAGAAATATTGAAATCCATCAAACATGAATGGGAAAAGTTAAAGTGGCCTATGACAATATTTATTGGGTCTAATGAAATTATTATAAAAAGTTGGGGGGGGGATGAAACTGAACTCAAATTATCAGTAGTATTTAATTACCCTCACAATAGCCATAGTTTAGAACTTTCTTATGGGGCACTTGGCAGGGTACTTGGGTGCCCTTTTAACATGCAGGTTTTTAAAAACATTTCATTCCATAGCTGATTACAGAAAATCAGGACCGCCCCACTTTTCTTGCTCAAGAGAAAGCAAACACCATATATATTTAGACAACATTTAAGTATCTGGTGTATACATAATGATTTTGGCATCTAGTCCTTGGATGGCCATTTTCTGTTAAGGAGTGTAGAAGTCTGTACCTCTTCAAAAAACAATAAGAATAAATGGATAGCTTCAAGTATAAAATAGAATGCCCACTTTAGAAAAAGTTTTAACAGTTTCTTATATGGTTAAATATACACTTATTTTTTTACTTTGTAGTTCTACCCCTAGGTATTTACCAAAAAATAAAAACAGATACCGAAAAAAAAAAAAAATCCACAGGTACTAGACTGTTCATAGCAGCTTTATTCATAAGTGGCAAAAACTGGAAACTCAGATTCCATCAACAGGAGAATGGATAAATTTGGGCACTTTTATACAGAGGAATACTACTCAGCAATAAAAAATATTGATACACATGACAATGTGAATAAGTCTAACAGATGTTTTGTTGAGCATCAGAAGCTGAACACAAAATAGTGCATGATTTCATTTATGTGAAGGTCAGTCTTAAATAAAACTCATCAACGGTTTGAATATCAGAAAAGCGATTGCCTCTCTGTGAGGGAAAGATTAAATGGGAAGGAATATGAGAGTACTTGCTGGGATGATGGCAATGTCTAGTTTTCATAGGGGTATAGGTTACATGGCTGGCTACACGCATTTGTCAAAACCAATCAACTTGTACACTTAAGATTTAAAAATTTCACTGTAGATTCATTTTATCTCATAAAAGAATAAATGAATATATTCTTAAAGATTTAAGTATATGATGCAAACAAATCAAAGGAAGTATGGCTTCTTTTATGTGCCTTCCTGTGTTGCTGTTTTTGAACTTAAGTGGTTCTAACAACTCAATGAACATATTTAATTCTGCAATTATGCATCATTTTTCTAACTGTTCTATTTTCCAGAAGGCAAGAGCTTGTCTTTTTTTTTAATTTAAATTGTTTGTAATACAGCACATAAATTGCCATTAAACATGGCAATGCAATGAGAACCTCTAGATGGAACAGGTGGAATCACTTCCCATTTTTTTTCTTATGACTTTGAGAATAAATCTCCCCCAATGACACCTTTCTCCTTCAAATACTTCAGTTGTATATTTTATAACTTTTACATATGTCATTTTTACATGACAGTCACAGCTCCCACCTGGAGTTTTGCAACACTGTCCGCATGTTACCTTTTTTTTTTTAGAATATGCATGTTTGATTCTGAATAATTTTGCATAATAAAAATGAAAGTACAAAATAATTAAGACACAAAATATTTTAACAAGCTGAACTAAATCATGAAAGAAAAAAGCAGAAATGTAATCCATGGCAGTCTTTCTTACAAAAGTTCAAACACATCTTTTTTTCACTAATGAAGAGACTTGAAGGTCAAAATCTAAATCCTGATATGGAGAGTCTAAAATAATCTATTATATACTGCATAGGCAATCAATATTGATGTTACGGATAGCCAAGTTCAACAAGTGAAGTAAAAACCAGCCAAAAAGCATGCAAATGCTTTAATAAGCCACAGAGACTGTAATTAACATGCTAGGAAAAACTTCAAGAATCCCAGTATCCCTGCTAGTCATTTCAAAAAACAGTGATCTTTTTCATTTCCTCTAATGTTCATTCACTTATTCATTCATTCATTTGTTCATCCTATCAACAAATATTTATTGGGCATCAGTTATATACCAGAATGTTCTAAGAGCTTGGAATGCATAGGAAATTAACAGGTATAAATCTCAAATTTTCAACATGAGATAGAATCTTTGATAGTTACATGCACTGCAGTAAAAGAGTAAGGTAAGGAAAGGAATATGAAATTAAAGGGAAAGAGTTGACATTTTTAATAAGGTAGTCAAGAAAACCTCACTGGAAAGGTAGGTTTTTAGTAAGGAACTAAAAGAAGTGAGAGATTTGATATGCCATTATCTATCTAAATAAAAAGAGTTGTTGTTTCCTCCTCTAAATGTGGTTAATGGTAGCATTAGGGTATATTGGAATGGTTTCCAAAGACAATTAAACCTGTTTCCCAAACAGCCACACTTATTTTTTCCTTCCTTCCTTTTTTCTTTCCCTCTATTTTTCCTTCCTTCTTTTCTTCCTTCTCTCCTTCCCTCCCTCCCTCCTTTCTCCCTTCCTTTCTTTCTTTTCTATTCACCTCTTTTTTTTCCTTTTTGGCCTGGTGCATGACAACTATAAAAAGGAATAAAAAGAGGGGATGGGAAGTGATCTCAACTTTCCCACAGCACATAAGGTTAACAACCTGTAAATCCCATTTGTAGTAATTTTGTTTAAAGACAAAGACCACATAGAAAATGCCTTTTATAGTGGTAACACTGGTAATATAAGAGTAACATAGGTTGATGATGTTAAGAGTCATTTCTCTCAAAAGAGAATACTCAGGCAAAACTCTTCGATGGTAAGTTATTTACACATTCTTCTTTTATATAGATGGCCAACAATGGTTGAAATAGTTTATACAACAAGGAACTTACGGAAAATAAAGATTTCTGGCAAAACCATCCACAGATAGCTATAATGATCGATGTATTTGTTCCTTCCATTTGCTAGCATCCTCCCAGATAGGGCAAATGGTCAACTGTCAAGACCATTAAACTTCACTGTAGGAACCCAAAAGGCATACATATATCACATACTTGGATCTGTTTAAGAACCACAGCAAATGTATTGCTTTTCTGACAAAGAAAAGAATACTATTCAGCAGATTGCTATAAAGCCAAAATGAATGGGAACATGTGTGTCGATGTATGTGAGAAAGACAGAGACTTACAGTACAAACCTGATGTCAGTGTAATGCTGAAGAGTTAATGCAATAAGTACTTGATTGAAACTAAACCTGAGTCTTTTCACCTACATATAACACAACTGCTTTACTACTTTCTTTCATGCAAACTCCGTCTCCAGGAACCTAGTCTCAGGACTGTCAGGATTTCTAAATCCCACAAATCTTCTTGAGATTTCTGGGAACAACAGTTAACCCTTGTGCACCTTCTAACATCAGGAATCACACTCTGGATGGGCATGTAGATGGTAGTGTTATCCTCAGCTCAGGAAATTGGGTCATCTCTAGACAGATATAAGGGACAAGGTAGGGAAAAAACCCAACATCTCTTAAATCTACTGAGAAAACAACACCTCTGAGTGTACATGAAAGATCATTGCTCCTAAACGGATAGATGTCTTTTAAAAAAATTTGGAACTCTAGTAGGATACTAGGATGTTTTGGGTACAGCCCCATGGAGAGACAAGCACGTAGAACAAATGAGTTCAAGCCCTTCAAAGTTTCAATTGTAAAATAATTGTAAAGGAGGCAGAAATCAGATCCTAGGTCACAAAAGTGCCCTGTTCTAGATGAGACGATCAAAAGCTCAGCTTCTCAGAGTTCTGGGAATGGTCTTATTTCAAAAAAAGGATCCTGTATGAACTTGACTAATGACCTGTGCAATAAAACTGTATGAAGAAATAAACACGCATTTACCAAAAAAAAGTCTATTAAATACCTACTATGTATTAAGCTCTGCCCTAAATACTATGCATACAGAGATAAAGGTACAACTCCCATCTAAGAGAAAGTTCCAGTCCAATGAGGGTAAAAGGAATATAAATATGTATCATCAGACAGAGTGATAAGGGATTTATTATCAAAACAGCAAATGATTTGGAAAACTAATGGAAAAAATAAGCTGAATATTTGAGTTAAGCAACAC
>RJWJ010004575.1:0-74919 GCA_004363605.1 Indri indri
TTCTCAGCACTTTGCAGGTATTAACTAATTTTATCTTCAAAAAACCCTATGGAAAACTACTGCTCTAATTTTGCATAATGAAGACAGGGAAACTGAAGTACGGAAGGATACTCGGGTATGCAAGGTCGCAGGCAGTAAGTGGCGTGTTCAGCACAGTCTGGCTTCAGGACTAGTGCTCATCACCACCATCTAGTACTGCTCCCCAGAGGACTGACAACACATAGTCAGAAATATGGCGGCAATGACCTGCACCTGCCATGGTGGGGACCCTCTCGTGTTGGAAGCCGCATCAATTTAGCTGTAATCAAGTAAGACTGCATTCAAGAAACTTCGATTAGATATACTTTAAAATGTGCATTACTTTGTAAACATCTAACTACTATATTTAATAATTTCAAAAAATGAAAACTATTTGTTAATTTTAAAGTTAACTAACTTTTTAATGACTTTGTCCGCTTTTGGTTGGAAAGCATGTGAATATTTGGTTGCAGCATGGAGGTCCACAGTTTCAGCTGATCCTCTAGATGGGTATCAGTTATCTGTGACCTTAAGGGCGTCTTGATTCAGGTTAGGTAGGAGAATGTCAATTCATAGCAGTAAGTGGTTGAAAAGCAAGAAAGCATTTTTCGGGCATGTTGCCAAAGGCGTGGGTATTCTACTGCATTTTTCCATATTTCAACTGGATCTGTCTTAATATCAAAGACTTTAAAATGTCATCTACTGAGAGCTCAATCAATTCCATATTGCAGTTCTTTAGGTGCCTTGGTGATATCAACTATGTGAGGCTGAAATGCTAATTTGAGTGCGACGTCATGATTCTCAAAGTCAGTGAACCTTTCATTGCATTCTCCAATTAATAGGTCTATAACAACTACATATTCTTCAAATGATTCATACATACCATCCTGCTCATCAATGACCTTTGCTAACTGGGGAAAATGTTCATCCAAAATTTCCTTTTGAAGAAATGTTTTGAAAAAAGACAGGTTTTTTTGCAAAATGCTTGGATTTTTGGCCACATATCATATATAGACTTACTTTTACCTTGCAAATAGTCATTTTGATTTGACATGATATGACACAGAAATGCTGCATTCCTACAGAAATCTTTCAATAATTCACGTTGTCGATTCTGTTCTTCATAAAATTTACCTAACTGTTCTTGCAGAGATAAAATTTTGGCTAACAACTGTCCCTGCAATAGCCAATGCACTTTAGAATGCTACAGCAAATTCACACCGAATACCTCATCCTCTAACTTTAGCATGTTACCAAATTGACAGTGCCATGTTACATTTGCATGAATACAGTTAACAATACTTATAACTGGTTATAAAATGTCACTTAAAAAGAAGCTTTAGCACAGAGATTTTGCTGATGCAAGATACAATGAACAGAATTGAGAGCATCTGGATCTGTTAATACTTTTATTATCTGAAATAAACCCTTCATGCTTTCCTGTCATGGAAGGTGCACCATCTGTACATATGCTCACTAAATTTACCAAATTCAATCCAACTTCACATTTATCTTGAAAGTTGTTGAAGATACCTATTCCCTATATTCTGTCTGCAAGAGTGCCCAAAGTGGGTAACTCTTCCTAGCAAAGAAAATCTTTTGTTATGACCTGAATAAAGTATAAATCCTAGGCCAAGTCAGTAGTATCAGTTGATTCATCCAAAATGATTAAATAATACATATTTTCCTTTTGAAGTATTGCGTGAAGTTGTTCTGTTAAGCTGAAGGCTAATTCACGCTGCCCATCAGTTATGGTTCTCCTTGAAAGAGGCAGCTGTTTGTACTTTGAAACATTATCGGGGTCTAAGCATCCTACAACTTCAACAAGGCATTCTTTCACAGTTTCTAATCACAGAATGGCTTCTCTTTTTTCCCCGAGTATGTAAGTTACTTTAGAAGTTGCTTCAGTGGTATTATGTCCAGGTCTTATTGCTGCTTCAAAGAGTTGTCTTTGCTTTTGTTTTTCATCTTTTAATTTCTGCAATATAACCTTTTATACCTCTCCCTCTAATTTAAAATATTTGTGGTCCTTATGGGTGCTACAATGCTGATAAGCACTGAATTTTTTAATGTTGATATTGCAGTAACACAAAGCAAGCAAATCATCTTATTTTTAGCAGAAACAACATAATATTGCAATTCCCAATCCTCATTAAAAAAATCTGTTTTCTTCCTTCAGCGTTCTCTTGGTCTTCTTTGACATGATGGGCCATTAAGCAGACAGAATTAAAAAATACTATCAGGCTATGCAACTCTTCACAAATTCCACTTCCAACAGAAACACAGTGCACCGCTGTCAAAAGCTGGTAACAGACTGGCATACTCGACCCCCATAAACTCTCAACAACCAGCCTCATGTGGTAGTGGTGCCAGTCAGGTGGGGAAAGTTAAACTAAATCAGGAGCTTACCAGCCGTCAATTGAGCCCTTATGGCTTACTAACGTCCTAACTATGCCGGTCAACCTGGGAGGATTATTTCATTGAAATTTATTTTATTCTTTGGTATTTTAAATACATTCACTTTAAAAATAAAATATAAATATAAAAGACAAACAAAACTGTATTAATACAAATAAAAGGATTTGTTCTGTAAAATTTGGATTTGGTCAAAAGGCTGCACTCAGGACCCAGAAGGCCGCGGGTTCCCCACCCTGTGCTATGAGTAGAACATGGATTGGGATCTAAGGTTCCCATCAAACAGGACGAAAAGGGAAATGTGGTGAACCACTAAGTTCAGTGAACATAAACAGATCAGTTGATGAGGAAAGGAAAATTCTTCAGGACACTAAATTCAGACTGGAATCCCTCCCAGGGTCTCCAGGGTTCTAGTGAAGTGGTGTCCATCAGGCTTGACGTCTTCACAGTGGATGAATGAAGCCACAGGCTCTTTCTTAAAGAACCTTCAACATAAGTTAATGTCACCCACCAAGAGCAATTCTGTCATTACAAACTTTTAAAGGATGGGGGAGGCTCATGGGGGAGGGATGAGGGTGGGTGGGCAGTGCCACACTGCAGAGCGACCCGGCCCACCAAGGAACGGGCCCATTTTTGACCTGACAAATGCGCAGGAGCAGCTTGAGGCAGCAGTCCCTGGCAAATGCCTGGAACAGTCTGCAAAGGTGCCTGTGCCCATCCTGGGTAACAAAAGGGCTGGGGCAGAGCTGACCCCCTTTGGAAGTTACAGGAAAATTCAACATTTCTCATCTGGATGGAAGGACACCCTCCTCTGCTCTAATTCTGGCAAACACCATGCCTCTCTTTGTTGCTGTTCTTGGTTATAACACTAAACTTTTTATTTCGATAGAATTATAGATTCACAAGTAGCTGTAAAAAAATAGCACGCAGGTCACATGTACCATGCACCTTTCCTGGTTTCCCCAGTGGTAACATCTGCAGAACCATAGCACTGCATCCTGACCAGGACACTGGCAACACCGCCATCAGGTTACAGAAGATGGTTGTCCCCACAAAATCCCTCATGCTGTCCTTCAGCAGCCACACCATGCCTCCACCCTTCCTTAGCTGGTGCAACGGATCATGTTTTTCATAACCTCATCGATTCAGTAATCGTTCATGCCTAAATGGAATCTTGCAGTATGTGAGCTCTTGGAATCAGGCTTTGCTCAGCTAAATTACCTGGACATCTATTCAAGGAGTTGTGTTTATCAACAGCTTGTTCCTTTTTACTCCTGAGCAATAGTCCATGGAGTTGGAGGTCACTCCAGTTGCTTGACTCTTCATGACTAAAGGACGTCACAGCTCTCTCCAGCCAGGGGCTGTCACATACAAAGCACGCAGTCTCTGAGGGGTGGGCAGGAGCCTTCTTGCAGCACAGTCTGCCTGCCACACTGACGCTACCCCACCCTCTCACCCACTCTCTGTTACCTTTCACCTCCTGGCTCTATTTGGGCACCTACCCCCACCCCACTTCTCCCTTAAAAGGCCCAGCCCGCTCTGCACAAATCCGAGTGGAGCTCAGCGCTTCCCCCACCGCCAGCAGGGCCTGGATAAAGTCTGCTTTCATTGCTCCAACTAATGGCTGTGTGTGCCTTTGACATGGTTCACAAGTGACAGTCAGCACAAGTTGAAACCCAGACGAGGAAGGGCTTTGAAGGCATATAATTAAGTGGCAGGTCACTAAAACCTTTCTTTGCCTGAGGAGAGTAGGGGATGCCACCAAAACTGTATCACTTCCAAGTTGCAAAAGTGTCAACTACCACCACAGTGGCCCACAGTGGGGGGAGCACCAAACACAAAGCTCACTCGGTGCCCGCCTTGCCCTGGCCAAGCCGCACCGCAGCCGCCCATGTACATCCAGCTCTGTCCCAGCCAGGCAGAGCCGCAAGGGGTGTCTCGGCTACAGAGAAAGAATTAGAGAGGCAGACAGGCACACTCAGAGACATACGAACATACATGCGCGCACGCGCGCACACACACACACACACACACACACATTCCGAGACATACAGACACACACGTACACATATACTCAGAGACACATAGATACACAGACACACACAAAGACATACAGACACACAGACGCACATGCACAGACATGACGACACACACACACTCAGAGACATATGGACACATAGATACACATGCATAGACACACACACACAGAGACACACAAAGACAGGCACAGACACACATGCTCAGACACACATGGCACACCTGACAGCCACCCCACCTTTCACACTCCAAGCACCCCAAACCCTGGCTTCTAAACCCGTCGGCTAAAATACACCCATTGATGGTATCAACATTAATTCAATTATCCAATAATACTCAATGAGCCCCAGACCCCGCACACTGCCCACCATGGGGCACCACGCAAACCAAACTCTGTCCTGCTTCCAGCCAGCAGTGCCAGGGGCCAGATGACACCACCACTGCGGACCCGTGAGGCTGAAAGTTATCTCCACTGAGGAAGACAGGCTTCCGGGAAAGATAGCCCCATACTTAGAAAGTTTAGTCCCTACTTTCTGCAATCTCTTTATTTATAAAATTGCTTATGCGAAGATATTACCACGCATAATGCATTCAATTATGCAGTATAAGATGGAGCCTTAATGGAGAAAACTCAAGTCACCACGCAGACACTTCAGGAAATACAGAAGAGACAGCACTGACTTTCAGATGTACCCGAGTCCACACCCGCTCCCTTCTCACAGGGATACAATATAAATATATAAAACCACGCTCATCTCACTTTTCCCACTGTTTTCTTGCATGATGATATGCCTGGAGCTGACACCTTTCTCATCCTCGTGGCAAGGCTGCATTAGCATGTAAATAGCTGGCAGATACAAGGAAAAGGAAGCAAGGAAGAGCTCTTTAATTAACTTTAATCCTCTGAAAATCCGTGCAGCACTCTGCTCTAACACTCCCGATCTCCTCGGGAGGCCCTGACCAGAGGCCAGTGAGCCCTGCCAGGCCAGGACTGGTGGTGGGTGGGATGGGCCAGCTTAGGAAGTGACATCTGGGTATCTTGCCTGCAGAACTTGGCGTTATGACTGCCCTCTGGGAGTTAGGGGTGCTTTGCCACATGGGTGCACAGGGAGGTCCCGGCACAGGGTGGGGTGGGGGTTCTCACTTGCTGAGCACCTGTTCCTGAGCACCTAAAGCCTCACAAGCAACCCTGCAGATTTGGCCTTTTCCTAGAGGATGGGGCAGCACTGCCCCTGGGAGCCTGAGGGAACTGCTTCTGCCTTTGTCCCTCCCCACTCCCAACACCTAGCACTGCCCAATGCAGAAACAGGGCTGAGCCTCTGGCTGTCGACCAAGGAGGACAGGCTCCGAGCCCATTCCTGGACGCTGCACACCTTGTCCCACAGTACATGACCCAAGCACAGCTCACCTGGCTCATCAGCGTGAGAGCACGCGGGCAGTGGGCTGGTGGCGGGGCCTCCAAGATGACTGTGGCAACAGTCAAGCAACAGAGCAAAGGCCTGGCTGAGAGCAGCGGGGGAAAGGAGATGGGAAGAGCAGCGTGGGAGGATGAACTGCCCAGAGCCAGCCACCGTTACGGCCGCAGGAAAGGGGCATGAGGAACGGTCTGGAATAATAAAAATCGTGACAGACACAGGACAGACTCTGCTCTAAAGGCGCACTCAGTCCTGCCAACAACCCTTTGAAGAGGGACCACACGACCACGTTTTTTCCAATGATGAAATTGAGATGCAGACAGAGACAGGTTTCCAACAGCCGTCAATTGTGGAGCCGGGTCTGCACACATGCACCCTGGCCCGAAGTTTGGCCACGCTGGGGTGAGATGCCAAAGAGAAGCCACCGGCTGTACTGCAAGGAGGTGGAGAGACTCGTGAACGCAGGAAATGGCACTTAAAACACAAGCCCCAGATACCCAAGGAGATGGAGTGCCCATTAGAGTACGACTGAAAAAGATTTACAAATACAGCTCAGCAGCTTACAGCAACAGCACCAGGCAGAGTCATTAGGCTACTGGGACAGGTTTCTTCCTTGCTCTGGCCTTGGCTGTCCTCTCCGGAGGTGAGGGTGGGACTCAGTGCCACCGCTTGTCTTCCTGCTCAGCTTTACTGGATTCAGTGAGGAAAAAAAGGCCACTGGGAATGGAGGCCCTGCTCCCGCGAGAAAGACACAGGAAACAGAGGCCACCAGCACAGCTCAGGTCGGCCGGGGCAAGAAGTTCCTGTAGCCGCAGTGTGGACAGGGGAGCCCAGGAGAGAAAACAGGCAGTGACAGGCACCGCACATCTACTACAGACAGGACACGGTGCCAGGCCATCACTTCACATCAGGGGAGACAGAGGCTCCCAGGCGGGGGTCATATGCCCAAGCAACACAGCTGCAGTCAGAATCTGAACCCAGGCTCACTCGCTGCAAAGCCCACACCCTTTGATCATCTCCCAGGGCAAAGCAATTCAGCAAAGGAGCTGCTGCTACCAGGAGCAGCAATGACACGAAAGGCCACCAACCTCCCACCCAAGTGCTCCACACCCTGCTCTCCTGACCCTAACCCTAACCAGGCCTTGCATGCCTCTGCACCTGTGAGGGTGGGCCCTGTCCAGGGCCAGCAGTGCGGGCCAATGGTGTCGCTCCCCCTCCCACAGGCACCACACGCACAAGGGAAAGGCCCCAGGATGGACAGGTTCTTACGCCCCTCCTGCCACCTGCTTCCTATACATGCCTCTCATTACAAGCCCAGCACTTGGCATTTATACAGCGCCATCCCTCTCAGGAGCTTACAAGGGGCTAAACGAGGCTGGCTTATACAGGAATAAATCATGCTTCTGTAACCAGCAATATTTCTTTAACCGGAGGTTAATAAAAATCACTGACGAAGGCTAACCAGTGGATCTAATTTATTTAGAGACTTTCATAAAGCTATGGATAAAGTCCTTTATAAAAGCTTATTACAGCACCCGAGGAAGTCCCAGAAAAACGACAGTCACTTAGTGAGATTTGCAGGCCCCACAGCAAAGTGCAAAGTATAACAGGATCCCTGAAGGAGGGGCGGGAGAGCGGAATGGGAGCCAATTTGTCACTGAGGAGCCCAGCCTTAGTCAGAAGCCACTTCAGGGCCATCCCAGGGAGACATCCTCAGCCAAAGGTCCACCCCAGCCTCTATGCTCAGCCGTGGGGGCACAGGATGAGACCCAAGCAGAAATTATATCCAAACACCCTCCCAGGGGCCCCAAGGGAGACCACACCATCACCCCCAGAAAAGACGGCACAATGTGTCGGTCCCCTGCATTCACCCACAGCCCTGTCCATGACCTCTTCCAAGGCACAGGGCAGACTCCTCCGTGTTCAGTAGGGGAGATGGAGGCCCAGCAAGGAAAGACGTCCTCCCAGAAGGCCAGCCAAGTGCTGGAGCGGCTGCCCAGCTGCACCTGGGGAGTTGGTGGGAGTGGGGGTGCCATGCGAACCCCCAGGCCCAGCCTGGGACAAGGGTGGTCCTCTGGCAGTGCGGCACTGTTCCCTAGCTGGGCTGAAGTCCCCCTGCCTGCCCTCCCCCTGCAGAGTGGAGAGGGCTCCCTTTCCAGGCCTGCACTCTGCAGTGTCCCAGGCTTCAGCCCACCTCACCCCTCCAGACAGGCTCTGGCTGGGGCACCACCCAAGAAATGCTTGGAACACATTAAACTTCCTTGAAACTTCCAGTCTAAAAGAACTAAAAGAACTTGGGAAGGGGAAAGCTCAGAACTATCCAAATTCTCATATTTTTCAGAAACCGAGCCCTATATATGGAAAGCACCTGTACAAGCTGCTGGAACACCTCCAGAGCCAACCACCTCTACAAGGACCACTGGGCGTGTCAGAAGTGACACAAACCCCCGCCTTACACATCTGCCTTGTGCTGCACTCTGACTTCATGTCATGGATAGGCAAGGAGCAAGTATCGCCAGCCTGCAACCAAGGCACCAACGCTGGATCACAGGCCAAGGGGAGGGGAGGGGGGGCCCTTTCTGGAACCCGCTGTCACTCCCTCAAAGATTCCACAGTACCTAACAGGAAGGCAGGAGAGGGCTTCTCCCTTCTCTACCTGGCCTTTGCCCAGAAAAGATACCTTGACTTAAAGGGGAGGAGTCAGCGCTCCGGCCCCCTGCCCCTGAGCCACTCGCATTCCACCTGCATCTACCACCCATGGTCCAACAACAGCCCCGGGGCTGAGTGCACCCATTTCACAGATGAAGATAGGCTCAGCAATGAAGGGGTGTCGGGAGTGAGTCTGTGCTCCAGTGCACACGTCCCACGCTGAACCTCTGAGCTGTTTCACTGGGCACCACCCTCCTGGGCAAGAGCCTTTAGCTGAGGCGCCTCCCTTCCCAAATCCTCGGGTTTTTCAAGTAGACCCGGCTCTCCGGACACAGTGTAAGCTGACTCAAGGGAAGAGCAAGCAACAGGAGTCCTGCCAACGGACCCAAAAACACCTCTCGCTCTGACCCACAGCTGCACAACTCAGTGCAGAATTGACAGCTGGTCCCAAGACAGTGCTACGGACCCACGGGTGCAAGGACACCTGGGCATCATTCTGCAGACAGAGCTGTGACTACCTCGGTCTGGCAGCATTTCCTCTCCTCCTCCTAGCAGTTTCACTGAGGGCAGTTCGGCTCTTTACAGCTGAAGTTAACCAAAAGAACATTAACTCCACACTGCTTTTCCTGCGTCTGTTTTGTGCCTGGTGATGGATGCTATTTAATACCTTCCAGTCTGAGCACACTCTGGGTCTGTGAATACCAATCCTGTTTTATTGCTACTTAGCAGCCATTACAATGGCTAGCCCCGGTCCTCCTCCACCCGGCTTAATGTTCCATGAGGTTCTCGTGGGAAAAGCAGCCAAACTGCATAAAACAACTGGCTTTCCAGAGCGCAAGCATGGACGGACACACATGAACACACACACACACACACCCAGAGCTCACACAACACAGACACACACAGTCATGTGTGCACACATGAGCCTGTGCACGCTGGCACACACACATTAATACACATACAACAGGCATGCGCATGTGCACACTCTCAGACACCCCACTCCAGGACACACGGTGGGTGCAGAGGAGCTTAGTGGGAAGGAAAGAACAGCCTGGCATCAGCATACCTGGGGTGGGAATCCTACCTGCTCACCTGGGCAAGTTCCTTAACCTCATCCAACTGTGGGATTCCCTTGCCACATAAATCAGGTTTTACAAATCCTAGCTCAGAATTTGCCAAATTATTTTTAAATGGGGTTACTATTAAAAAATGTCAATTAAAATAGAGTTAATTTAATGAATGCTAGCAATAGCTATTATTTATTGAATGCCTACCTCTCATACCACATATTTAACACATTTACTGGAAAATAAATGTGATTAACGGTAATACATTTCAACCACGCTGTACAAGGCCTAGTGCAGAGCAAGCAGATATGTCAGTTGGGCAGTCAGCTTGGCTGCATCTAGTTTTGAAACTTGGGACTTGTCCTGACACTACTGACCATGTTGGATGGGGGCTGTCCCATGGAAGTTGCGGGCGGCAAAAGTGGCCCCCAGTCAGGAACCACCTTACTAGATGCAGGTGGAGAGCTGTGCCCAGACAGCAGACACCCCAACACTGCCACCCTTCAGCACGCTGCACACTCTAGGAGCCCCGTGCACACCTGTGCGACACCTACCCTCCAACTTCAGGTAACCCCCTTCCCTGTTTCCACAATGACGCACAAGTGGCAACACCCACTTCCACAAGCACTCAGGTCTTTTCAAGGTAGAAAGCCACGTTTATCTTAGCACTTGCACGAGCCTCAGCACCGAACAGGTGTAAACTGTACCGCTGTTTTTACTAGGGTTCCTGTCTCATTTCTAATGGGATTCTGCACAGCAGGGTGACTTGCAGGAACACATGTCACCTTAAACTAGAACTAACCACATGTTTGCTGAGGGAGCTGGTGATGAACTACAAACCATATATATTTGAACATTACGATTTAAAAACACTTTCAAGGTATTCGCTCATGTGATCTCTGGATCAGCTGTGTGTGAAGGTGGGGCAAGGCCCGCACGCTTCACTCTGAGAGAGGAAATGAAGGCGAAGAGAGCAAAGGGGTGGGCGCGAGCCCAAGCTTCAGAGCAGTGTGGTTCAGGCTCTAGGGCAGGTTTCCTGACTCCCAGTCTCAGGCTCTTTCTCCCCAAGCACAGAGTGCACTCCGAGAACACCGACTCTCCTTCTCACTTTGCAGGAACAGTGAGGGCCACCTGTGGTTTCTACCGACTTCTCTGTACCAACCCACCAGAAGGCTCATGCCCACCAGGGGCAACCAAAAGCCCAGAGTAGCTCACCCAAACCCAAGGGTCTTCTTAAGTGTCTCCAGAAATGCAGTTTAAAAAACCTACGCAGGTCTCCAAAGAGGAGGCAGGAGAAAGAACCAGCCTGGTCCACCGTAGGGCCCTCTTGCAATGGAGCCAGGGTGGTGGGCTCGGGCCTACAACCCTGCCTCTGGCTCCTCCACAGCCTGGGCTGCAGAGAAGCAGGAAGGCCCTGGCACCATCCAGCACGGGCAGCCACAGTGCACCTGTCGGCGTCCCAGAGGACATACCGACTGCCACCAGCTTACGTGGCACATCACTAACAGCTTCAATGCATCACCATCTCCTTCGATCTGCTGCAGATCTGGACGACTGAGAAAGCCTAGTAGGAGCCTGTACTGAAAACGAGGGACAGGGAAGGATCTTGGGGGCTGCTCAGGGGCCTGGTGGAAGCAAGGGCTCCCCTCCAGCACGACAGACACGTTCCAAACCCGGAACAGCAGAGCAAACAGCCAGGCTGGGGGTGGTGAGGGCAGGAGCAGTCCCTGCACTGTCTCCACTCAGGGTAGGGCCCAGGCATGGGGCTTAATCCTCATGGCATCAGCCTACTACCTGGAAACACAGGCTGCTCCAACAGAAATCACAATGACTAAAAGCCAATGATGGGCCAGTCACCAGGCCACGTGCCCTGGGACAGCTGCCTCATCCTCCCACCCCTACAGGAAGGGAGAAGGAAGCTTGGAGTCCAGAGCCTCCCATGCCTTCTGACTCTGCAGAGCCCTAACCTCTGGGCACAGGGGACTTCTGGGATTCTTGGGTGTGCGGTGACACCAAGGACAACCCAATGGGTGCAGACACCACTGACAGGGAGCTGTGCAATAACACAGATGCTGGCCTGGCCATCAGCCCCCCAGGCCCTGGGCAGACGCACCTCTGCTAGAGCAGTCAGGGAGGCTGTGTGGCATCTTGACATCTCTGAATGTCTCCAGGAGGGGCTTGGCGACAATTCAAACACCACCCCCAGGACTCTGCAGCTATTTTTAGCAGTAACACTCTGTAGGCTGCTTGGCAGGGAACCAGGCCTTTCAGCGTGACCATCAATTTTCACCTGCAGCCAACTTCCTTTCCTTTCAGGACCAAGGTTATTCAAAGATTTGGATTTCTTCAAAACTGAGTTAAAAAGAGAACAGGCCTCTACCAACAACGAGAAGGGATCTTAAAGCATAAACAGGGACAATGTCAGGCTACAGAGAGCCTGGGAGTCGGGGTGGAACGTTCCAGGCTCAGCCCCCAGACATCCTGCAGACACTCAGGGACAGGGGAGACCCTTCATGTCACCCTCAGCCAAGCCAAAGGCCCCTGTGCTAGGTGGCATAGGCCTGGCCCAGCCGCTGGAGACGCCTCCCTGGGCTCCTCTCTAAGCCTCAATCTCTTTCTTGTAAAATTCCCACAGCCACGGGGGCTCCTTCCCAGTCAGGACACTGCAGGTTTCTCAGCCTCACACCATGCTGCGCTGTGGGTGCCTCCGGCTGTGGATATCCGGGTGTAGACGAGGCGGAGGCCAGGGCAGCACTCACCTTGGGTTCAAACTTAAAGGAAGTACCACACAGCTCCGTAGACAAGATTGAAGATGTTTTGCTGTAGCATTTTAGAAACTCAAACTTAATGCAAAAAAGCCTGGGAACGAAGTAATAAAATTATCCATAAATACAGGACCTGCGCTGCACCTGGCAGAGTCTCTGTGCCTATCCCACCCAGTCCCGTCCCAGGACCCCTGAGGATGTCGCAAAGCCATGGGAAAGCTAAGCCCTCTGCCCGGCAAGTTCTGCCTGCCTCCCTGCTCTGCGCTGACAGCTGCGCCTCTTGTACTTTCACTGTTGGGAAAGTTAAAAGACAATTAACACCATTTTCCAATTGCTAATTTTAACTCACAGCACAGAAAATGGAAACATCTGTATCAACCACCTTGCTGCAAGCACTTTCAGACTTACCCAAAACCCACTGGGATGCTGCCAGAGGGGTAGGAACAGGGGCCTGGGCAGGGGCTGGTGCAGGCAGCACCTTCCACAGGCCACAACGAGGCACGCAGGACAGCGGGGAGGGGGCAGCCTGGAGGCAAAGTGAGGTGAGGCCCGGCCCAGCTGTCACTGCAGGGAAGAGCGTAAGTCAGAGGGGCAGGAATGCTGCTCCCCGGGGCTGTGTGACCTCAGCAGGCCACCCCTGGGCCTCAGCCACTTCTCCTGTCAGTTGAAGGAGTCCAACATGCACCAGATAGTTACTGAGTGCCTACTGTATGCAAGGACCAACTGCCCCTAAACAAAACAGAAGAGGTCCTTGCCTTCACAGGAGACCAAGGTGAAAAAGATGCTAGGGAGCCAGAAGCTGGGGAGGGGTACGCCAAGGCAGGGGAGAGGAGAGAAGGCCATGCAAAGGCCCCAGGGCAGGCTGAGGCGCAGCAGGAGAGTTAGAGGGAAGAGAGGCAGAGGAGGCTGAAAGGTTAGGGCCCCAACTTCCCTGCAAAGCCAGGGCATGAAGAGGTGCAGATTCTACAACTGCCCCAGGCAGACAGGGTGCAGGGCTGGGAAAGCCCCTGGGGTGAGACGACATCTTCTAGCTCTAGTGGTGTGAGCAAGCCAGGGAACCTGTGGCTCAGGGCCCTTCGGTCTGTGTGATGGGCACAGGTCAGTAAGTTCTCGTGACTGAGCTCTTCAAGTTGGATTTGCTGCCAAGAAGTGGGGACACGAGTTATCACTTCTAGCAAAAGAAAACAGGTCCAGTTTAAACAGTGCCTCAGAGGACACCTGACTTAAGCTACCACCTCCAGAGCTGAGGCTCAGAGGGGACAGTCTTGTCTCAATGACAGCATCCAGGAGCCACTTACAGAGAAAAAAGAACTGGGGCTCCTGATGACATGCGTGCCACTGGCACCACCTCGAGGGCCGCACTGCAGATCACCCGTGTGCAGGGGCAGCCAGCTGGGTGGCCATCCTCCTGCCCACCTCTCCCACGGCCACAGTCTGGCTGGGCTCCCCAGACTTCCCGGAAAGGACTACAGTCCCACAGCCCAGGAAGCCCTCCTGGTAGCAGGGCTGGGATTATGCTCTCTTCTGAGAGCAAATAAAAGTTAGCCAGGAGTAAAGACAGAATTATCTGAGTCCAGAGAACGCAGCCTCCAGCCTGTGCCCACCCTGAGGCCAAGAGAGGGATGGCCCATGCCGGGAGGGCCCCTAGCAGGGCACGAGCCCACAGAGGACCCGCCAGCTCCTTCCTGGCATCCCGCAGGCACCTCTGGCCCACACGCCCACAAGTGCTATCTTAATAATCATCTTCGAACTGGAGAGGGATAAAAGGCATTTTGTTTTGATTTCATTATATTTCCTAAAATTGCTTTTCTCCCTGGAATTATTTTTTGCCACGACCCAGTTCCAGCTGCCTCTTGGTGGGATGACACAATAATATTTGTGACAAGGTTGGCTTTCTAATAACTTTGCAAATGGCATTTTCCCATAACAAAACTGGTGGATTTTTTTCTTAAATGGATATAATGGAAATGTCAGCCTAGAAAGGTAACCTGAAAGGGCAATATATTAACACCTGAAAATTAAATTTCAAAGCTGAGAGGACCCTGCTTATCTGTGGGAGGACAAGATTCATCTGGCTAAGCAGAACAAATGCTGAATTAGAATCCAGGGCCGGCAACGTCTCACTGCCCTTCCTCTTGGCTTCTTACCAACATCAGGGAAACATGGAGGGATGTGTTGTAAGTAAGAAAAAAGCAGGATCTGAATCTGCACTTGAGCTGTGAATATCACTGCATCATTCCCTTGCTATGAACATGGCAGGGGAGGCCAGGCCAATGCTGGGGGGCTGCTCCTTAATGCCCTGCAGTGATTGTGCCCTGAGATCCAACTCCACAGGGCAGTGGAGACCAGAGCCAGCCGAAGAGCGGAGTGCAGTTCAGAGGCCCAGGGTGGCAGCTGGTCCCGCCCCTTCCTGTCCCTTACCTGGATGTACAGCACACAGCTCAGTCAGGGGCATGGAGGAGGCATGGCCAGGCCCCACTCATGAGGACAGCACTGGGCACATGGAAGGCACTCAAACAAACAAAATGGCCCAACCTCTGCTATTCAGCACCAGCCACAGACCCGCTAAGGGCCACCCCTGGGGCTGGCTGGACATGCAGCTTGCACGCTCTGCCACAGAACTGCTACATCAAACTCTGCTGTTGGCAAGGCCCCACGTGACTCGCAGGCACAGAACCATCTGCGTCTCCTCCGAGGGCAGACAGGGCAGCAGCGGCATGGGCTCCAGAAGGGACCAGGGCTGGGCCCCTGATCACACTCCTGCAGGTGACTGAACCTCTCTGGACTTCAGTTTTCTCTTTTCTCAAATGAAATGGGGAAGGCAGTGTGACAACGACGTACACTGCACGTCGCCGGGGCCACACAGTGTGTCTCCAACACCAGCTCTCACTTTGTCATCACTCGGTGTCTTTGAAAACCACCAGGGCTCAGGCTGCTCCACCGGCTCACGTGTGGTCAGCTCTCACGGGCCCAGAGCTGCAGGGGACCCAGACAGGGGTAACCTGGAGTCTTGTCTCAAGCCCTCTGATCAGGAGCCTTCACAGCAAGCGGGAGTAACAAGACAGGCTGGCACCAACGACAGAAAGGAGAAGCCCACCTAAAGCCAACACCCCAGGAAGGGGCCAACCAGGTGCACCACAGAGACGTCCCAGCCACTGTGCTTCACCTGGGACGTGGAGGGAGGGCACCTCGGCCCAGCTCAAGTCACAGGGCCCCAGGGCTGTGGTCTAATTCAGCGCGGCACATGTCAGCAAGCCCCCACAGAACCTGTGCCAAGATGTGGGACCCAGGACACCACTAAGGGCATGGGCCTGGCATGAGAAACCCTGAAAATATGGCTTGCGAACAAGGAGAAATGCAAGGACGGTGTTGTGAGGGGCTGCGACTTCAGCAGCTCCTCCGCCCCAGCAAGGACAGGTACTAAGTACTGCACGAGCCAGGCCCAGCCAGCCCACACCCCAGGGCCCAAAAGGAAGGTTTCCACATTTACACAGAGGATCAAGACCAAGTGTCCTCCCACCACCAACACACAGCAACAAAGACTAACGTGCAGAGCAAGCTACGGGGGTGCTGGTTGCAGGCTAAGGCTTGACAGCGCAATGGAAATAAAAGATTAAGAGTCTGGCATCAAGGCCCACCAGGTGGCTGTGGCCACGTCTCCAAGCCACTCTTAAGCCTCAATCTGCTGAGCCAAACGGGGGCCCCAGCACCAGCCCCACACACCCGAGCAGCTGCAAAGGGAACGCACACAACACGTGGAGATAGGGCGGAAGCTGGAGAGCTGCAAAGGAGGCATTTCCAAAAGTCGGGGCAGGAATCAAATATTTTAAATGCTTCCTTCGGTGCTACCTAAGACCACGAACTTTCAGCATTAAAAAAGTATACACAAGAAATCCTGTCAAGGAGATTATAAAGCCATAGGCCTGAGGAGGGAACTGGCAAAGAGGACGGGATGGGCAGTCAGAGGCAGCACTTTCATACTCTGCTGCAAGAGGAACAGACACAGCCTGCTTCCTCTAGGTAAGAGGGCAAGATGTCACAGCCTCAGCAAAGTGCCATGGCACAGATGCCAAGGAGAAGGAAGAGCCATTACCAGACTGAACTTCCTGCTGGGGCAGGTAAAAGGAGCCATGAGCAGCGCCCTGAAAGGAAGCAGGAGGAAGTGCAAGGCTGGTTCCAGGACCAGCAAAGAGACCCCTGGGGCCCCCAAATGAGCAAGGGCAGTGCCCACCCAGAACTGATGACACCACAGAGCTCCCATGGCTCCCACGCATGCCTGGGGGGCCCCCAACACTCAGTACCGCCTGGGAGAAGAGAACAAGGCCCACTCACCACCAGGACCAGGACCAGAGGTTCTGTGTGGCCAGAGATGCCCAGGGGTGTAACAGAAACAAAAAACCCCAGCAGTTTGAACACCAACAGCCACTGTGGCTGTGAGGAGGCCTGCACCCACAGAGGCCAGGGCCGAGAACAGGACAGAGGGCGTGCTCTGAATTCCCACCTCCAACCCCACTGCCTACCTGCTCTTTGTGTTTCAGTTTCCTCGTTTGTAAACAGAAATAAGCCCCTGGCTTCTAAGAGCTTTTATTAACAGGAAAGAAAATGTTGAGTGCGAAAAGCTTCACCAAGAGGAGGGCGACGACCTAACTCAAGGGTGAGCTGGCACTGAAGGCAGACCAGGAACCACACCCCGGATCTCTGCCCAAATGACTTCAAAACTTATCGTTTTGAGCACCTTTATTCAAAATTGCCAAAACCTGTAAGCAAACAAGTCGTTCAGTAGGTGATGGACAAACTGTGGTACATCCAGACAATGAAGTATCATTCCGCGGCAGCAAGAAATGAGCCATTGAGCCATGAAAACCCATGGAGGAATCTCACAGACGTCCTGCCGAGTGGAAGAAGCCAGTCTGACAAGGCTGCGTTCTGTGACCCCAACCTGCGACCTTGCGGAAAAGGCAAAACAAGGGCGGCAGTAAGGGGTGAGCAGTGGCCAGGCTGGGGGAGGGATGGCGAGGCGGAGCACCGTGGGTTTTACAGCGGACAAAGTCCCCGTGATATTGCAACAGTGGGCAGATGATGTCATGCGTCCATTAAAACCCCCCGAATGCCACCACCCAGAGTGACTCTCACATAAACTGGGGGCTTTAGCAAACAATTACACGTCACGACTGTTCATCAACTGTAACCACATCCCAGACTCATAGAGTGAGGAGGTAACAGAGAATGCTGAGGGGCAGGGGGAGGTGGGAGACGCACGAGGGAACTCTGTACTTTCTGCTCAATTTCATAATCCAAAACTGCTCTAAAAATAATTCATTAATTTTAAAAAATAAAAATTAAGAATAGTATATATTAAAATCATACCTACTATATGATTCCATTTATATAATATTCTTAAAATGCCAAAATTACCAGAGACGAAAACAGACTGGCAGTAGAGGCCATGGGGTAGGTGGCTTTATGGGCAGCGCAGGGAGACCTTTATGGTGGTCACAGGAATCTACACAGGTGCCGGCGCAGAGAGCGATACACACACGCCGCTAATGCTGAGTTCTCGGTCTTCACGGTGTACCGTAACTATGTGAGGTGCTGCCACGGGAGCTCGGTGAAAGACACATGGGGCCTCTCCCAACTACCTTCCCGGAAAGATCTGTACTCGCTCTCCCCTTAGCCTCTCTGGGGGCTCAGCAAGTCACCCTCCCTCCCTGCCGATGTGGGAGGGCATCCCCCACCTCACAACCTGTAGGTTAAGTTGTCTGCCATCCTCCCCACTAGAAAGGACCGCTGGAGTTCCCCATCATCACCGTGGGGTTCGCTGTTGTCAGCAGCACCTAGGCAGTGCCGGGCTCACAGGAGATGCTAAGTACAAATTTGTGGAGTGAAAAGTTTAACGAGTTTGGGTTTTTCCTTCGCAATTCCCCTTCAGCTTTCCAATTTGAACATGCTAAGTCCTGCTTAAAGGTCAGCCTTTCTACACCTGGAGAAAATATCAGAAAATACTTTGAACTGAATGATAACAAAAATAACCCACAGTAAAATTTGTGGGGTCGGCACTGATGACAAAAACTCTCAGGAAAGGAGAAACAGAAGAGGATTGCTCCAGCAAAGAGCACCTGCCCGACACCTGCACACGCCACGCCACACGCGAGTTACGAAGCTTCCCCAGGATCCCAGGGAGACCAGGCATCCGCTACCATCCAGTCCTGAAGGGCAGAGGAGAGGCAAGGCCGGGACAGCACTGCTCGAGGGGCCCTGGCAGTACGTGTGGAAAACCACGGGCACAGCGAGGTCGGCAGGTACAGGGTCAATGGACAACACGCACCTGTATTTCCAAACACCGGTAACAGACAGAAGATAAAAGCCTTAAAAGATTAAAACTGCATCAAAAGGAGAACATACTCAGGGAAAAAAATACAGTGAATATAATGATATGCAAGACTTCTACCCTAAAAACTATAAAACTTGCTGAGAGACATTAAAAGACCATCGAAATAAATGGTAGAATATATAATATAATGTTCATGGTTTAGAAGACAAAATCACATTGGGTTTTTATTTCTCCCCAAAATAATTTTAAAATTTATTGCAATCTTAATCACATTCCGGCAGAGTTTTTGTGGGAATTAACAAACCAATTCTATATAAGGATATGCAAAGGAACAAAAATAACAAAAGAATCTTAAAGTGCAAAAACAAATTGGGAGGATTTCACTAGCAGGTATTGAAACATTACAATGAAGTGCTGAGGACAGCGTGGTCGGTGCTGGGAAGTGGACAGACAGACAGACAGAGCCAGTGGAGAACACAGTCCGCAAGCTGAGCCCCACAAAGGGCCCCCGGTTTATGGGGAAGGAAACAGCATGACACATGGAGAAGGTGCCAGATCAACTGCATGTTTAATAGAGGAAAAATCAAATCTTCACACCTATTTCACATCATATTCAAAAATCAATTCCAGATTTACATTAGATCAAAATGTAAAAGGTAAAACAAAAAAGTATTTAGAAGAAAACAGTTAAATATCTCCATGACTTTGGTAGTCCAGATTATTTGATCAAGACTCCAAAGGTGCCAACAGAAATGTAAGAATCAATAAGCTAGACTGCACTGAAATTAAAAACTTCTGGCCAGGCACAGTGCTCGGGTCTGCAGCCCCAGCACTTCGGAAGGCTAAAGCAGGACAATCATTTGAGGCCTGCAGTTCAAGACCAGCCTGGGCAGCATAGCAAGACCCTATTTCTACAGAAAAAAAGAAAAAAATTAGCCAAGTATGGTGGTGCGTGCCTGTAGTCCCAGCTACTAAGGAGGCTGAGGTGGGAGGTTCGCTTGAGCCCAGGAGTTCAAGGCTGCAGTGAGCTATGATCGTGCCACTGCACTCCAGCCTGGGCGATACAGTGAGATCCAGTCTCTAAAAAACAAAAAAATTTAAAATTTATGTCCAAAAATAGATAAAATTAAAAGAGAGGAAAAAGCTAGACACAGACTAGGAGAAAATACCCGAATACATATCTCTAACAATTTTCCTATCCAGAATACAGAACTCCTACAGCTCAATAAGAAAAAGGCAAACAACCATTTAAAACCCAAAAGGGGAATGGGGGCAAAACCTTGAGCAGGCAGGTCACACAAGGAGAGATCTAAACGGCCAACGTGCCCAGGGAACAGGGCTTGACTTCGTGGTGCATTAGAGAAATCAGAACCACACTGCACCACGACAGCCCAGCAGCTGAGGGAAGCCAGAGGAAGGAGGGACCTAGAGGACAAGGACCCTCCTCACTCCCGGCAGGAGCAGAAGCTAGCTCAGTAACTCTGGAGACAGGTGGCAGGCAATCCCCCGAAACTGGATATGTGCCACACACACCCAGGCGTGCCTGGCCCAGGCCAGCCCAGGGGGTGCCCCAAACACTACACACATAAAACATTCACAGCAGCACTAATCACAATATCCCCAAGCTGGAAAGCAACCAAATGTCATGTACAATCGAGTACATAGAAAAAGTGATATATTTATACAACTGAAAACAGCATAATTTAAAAAAAATAACAAATTTCAGCTATACACAACAACAGCATGAATCTCACGAAGAATGTTATGTAGCTGAAGCCAGGTACAGAAGAGTGTAGGCTGTGTGATTTCATTCACGGGACCTTTAGAAACAGGTGAAGCCAAAGCCAGGGATGGGCTGAGCCGTGACTGGAACCCGGCTCAGGGGCCCTGGGGGCTGCTGGCTACCTGCTTGCTGACCTGCCCTGGGACTGTCATCTGTGCAACCTGAACCGCAACACAGATCAGTGAGAAAAGCACTCCCGTGGCGAAGGAAGGTGGAACGTGGACACATGCGGAGCCACGTTCCACAACGTCCCACAGCGCTGAGACGGCAAAGCCAGGAAACCCAAGTGTCCACCCAGAGGAGAAGGGATAACTGAACGATGACATATTCATTCCACGTAAGGTTACAAAAGCAGTGAGCAGAATGGACCACGTGAGCATAGACGAATGTCAAAAGGATAATATTAAAAACAAAAAGAAGCCACAGAACCATACCATGTGATAAAGCTAAAAAGAACAACGAAGTCTCAACCTGCCCATGTTTAGGAGATTGGGAAGCTTCTCCGTGGACGTCACTTTCTATTTCTTATGCTGGGAACAGAGATACGAGTTTGCTTTATTCTTTAAACCATACATACATATTTTACACTGTCTTTGCACATACAGCGTTTTCAACGAAAACATGTCAAAGTCGAAAGGACACAAGGGAGGGCAGGTGGAGCCCACCTGCCCGCGCCAACCCAGCTCTCGGGCCAACAGTCAGAGCAGTCACCGGCGCCTGGGAGCCCCAGCTCCACATGGCCCACCCAGCCCCATTCCCACTGCTCCAGGCTGTGCAGGATTCTAGTACTTCAAAAGACAGCATTTGCGTAGGTCAGGGTTTTGAAATAAACTTAGGCCAACTACAAGAAGCGGTATTCATCTGGAGAAAACAGCGACCTCCGCTATTGCTGAAAAAAGCATAGGAGAAGTTGAACCTTATTAGGGTGGTCTCCGAAGTGTAAGCTCCCTACACTGTATAAATATAAAATAAATAGGCATAATTTGATTCTACTGCATTTCCCCTTTACTCACATGCCTTACAGGACTATAAACATGCATAACATGTGACTCCACTATATTATCTCAGAGGAAAGATGAAAACACCTCATTCAAAAAACACTTTCCAGCAACGTGGGCCCATCACTAAATCCCTGCTGGGCAAAGCACAGGCTGCGCAAGGTGCCCACAAGGCTCTGCCCCCTCTGTCCATGGGGTCCACACCCGCCTCTGTCTTGCTGGGGCACAAAGCCTGTTGCCTGCTCACGTTCCTTCAGGACACACAGCACCACTCTAACCAGAACCACCCGTGGTCTCAGCACGCAGGGGCAGCCTGCCTCCACTGCTCTACCCTAACCACAGCTCAACTTCTCCAGGTGACAACAAGGGGCCTGTCACCACCCTGCAGAGGAGAAGTGACCAGATCTCATAAAACACCACAGACCTGGGAGAATCCCAGAGAGCTGACGTGTACCTTCCTCACATTATAGACAAAAGGGAGGCCTGGCACGTTTCCTGCGAGCAGGCAAGCTCCGTGAAAGGCACTGGATTCGGCAATGAACACAGACATATCTTGTCCTCGGCCCTGGAGCCAGGGCCGCCCTGTGGCTGGCCAGCTGAGACACCGAAGCCAAGGAAGCTGGTGCACAGCTGGACAAACCACCGCAACAGGAAACAGCCGCGGGAGAGCCCCATCTGTAGGCAGTTTCTAAATAATTATAGGCAATTTTTAAAAGCAGCCAAGTGAATACAGGGAATACAAAGAGTAACATTTATTCAAAATAAATAACATAAATACCAAAGTCCAGCCAGAGTTCCTTAGCCAGGAAAGGCCAGGGGATGTCAGGGCAGTATCCAGGGTAGGAATGACCCTGGGAAGGGAGGAGGTCCTGGCAGAGTCAGTGAAGAGCATGCTCAGGGACCCCTGAGCTAAAACCATCCTCCTCTGCCCCAGACTGCGTGGGAAGGCTCTAGAACGTGCGGACAGAGTCTAAGGAGGCTGCTCCTCAGGCACAGCCCCCTCGCAGCTGGGCAGCCTCAGAGCTCAGCACCAAAAGAACCACTTCTGGGCAGGAACAAACCAGGAGGGAGGCAGGAAGGGCCTGGAACTCTTCCGAGGGACCCCTGTACTTCCTGCCTCCTGTCCCTAGATGTGATCTTGAATAGCAGCAGCCATGAGCCCTTCTGCGAGCCAGCCATCCCCAGACCCACAGTGTCCGAACTGTGCACTGAGAATATGGCCACCTGGAGCCCCTCTACTCCCCACAGCACTCCTCGACTCCCCACGGCACCCCACGGCTCCCCTCGGCACCCCACAAGCTCCCCATGGCACCCCACAGCACCCCACAGCTCCCTGTGGCTCCAAGGTCCTGGCCACCTCGCCATGGCCCACATACAGCTCCAGCTCTAGGCCCAGCAGTATTTGCTAACTGAGGAAACTGCAGGATCATCAGGAATGTTTGTGAAGGGTTTTCTAATTCACAGAGGATAGTCTATGGAAGCCAGCAGATCCTAGAAAGTGAGAAAACCAGGGGTGAGGAGAATGTTAATTACTGTCACCCCCACCTCCAGAGAAGGTAACATTCTTGTGCTCACAGTAACACCCAGCTAGTGCAGATGTAAGACACTTGCCTAGAGCTCAAAATCCAGACCTTCTGAAACTCTGAAATACATGTATTTTCCCACTTGAGGGTTTCACAGGGCAGGATGTCACCATGACAACCCGACTACTGCTCTGCAACTGCCCTGCGAGGCACCACTCCACACCAAGTGCCCGGAGCTACACACCCAACAACCCTGTTCACCAACTACCGGCGTCCTCCAAAGAACAATCCGCTCCAGAGTTGGGAGATGAGGTGCAGGAAGGGGAAGAAGGACGACTTGTATTTCATTAAAAAAATTTCCTGCTAAAAGGTAGCCTTACACTCTATAAACAAGATTCTGTGACCACATTATGGAATATTAGGGGCATGCTAGAAATAGCTCATTTCGAATAGGAAAATGGTTTGTGTTCACCCACTTCTAGAAGCCAATTGCTTAAAATAGTCATGATATTTTACCAAGGTAATTATACTCTTAGCTATCAGTAACAATTAAATCCTTAGACTGGAGCCGCTTAATAAGGGTCTCAAAATAAAATTGCATATTCCAAGCACCATACACTTAAATGTCAAGTACACAAATAGTTGGGACGCAGAAGCCAGGAGCTCCACCACCCGCCTGATCCCAGGCCGGGGTGCTGCACCCTCCCCAGAGGGGTGAGAACCTCCCAGCAAGGACAGGGAGAGACCAATAACCAGAAAACCCTCGAGATCCAACAGAGCCTCCCTGGGGGTACCTTGAAGAGGGAGCGCCACTCACCTGGAGCAAGCAGGCTAGGGGTCTGGCATGGCCCACAGCCGAGCTCCTCCATCAACCTCCAGAAACCATCAAGCGGCCAAGCACACAGCACCCTCCACACAGCCCGGCCTAATGAACAGCTTCATCACACCACCGACAGGGTGGACCCCGTGTCCCAGGCCCAAAGGCTGCGCAGGCTATTGGGATCGATCCAGCACAAGCACGCCTCGGAGGGACAGTCAGTACAAATAGTCAGCATCAGGCGATCAATACCACCCTCTCGCTAACTCAGAGCAAGACCGTGAGCACAGTGTGGGTCAGGGTGGGGCCGATTTGGACTCGAAAGTGCCATCAGCTTCTAACCTGCTAAGCAGAGGAGAGAAGAATGGAAATTTCCTGCCTTGGGAGCTCAAGACATGCACTTTAATGGCAGAAACTTCCCAAGAAGGAAGCTGCACAGAAGCCCGAGGGGCTCAGTTTGGGAAAGGTGGGGGCTCCCAGATGATGAGAATCACGGGTGGCTCCTCATCACACCAGGGTGCCGCACACTAGGATGGGATCTGAACAGCAGAGTTGGGGGTCACACGTTGAACAGCCTCAAGCCAACCCCGTTCCACAAGAACACACTGATGCACACAGTGACTTGGAGATGGGACACATCCTCTAAGACTTCTCTTATAAGACCCAGAGAAAATTTTTTTTTTTATTTAATAATTAAAAAAAAAAAAAAAAAGACCCAGAGAGTCCCCAGAGGCCGACCCTCCGTGAGGTCAGGCGGAGTAGACCCCTGTGTGGCCATGGCCTCTGCCTCTCCCAGCCCACTGTGCTGCCTGCCCAGACACCAGGGCAAACGCCATCTCCCAGCCCCAACCTCTGGCCCTGGAAGTGTCTACCTGATGGGGGAAAGGGGCCTTGTAGATGTAACTCAGGTGAAGGACCTAAAAATAGGGAGGTTATCCAGGATTGTCCACTGGGGCAGTCTGATCACATGAGCTCCCAGACAGCTACTGCAGATAGAGAAGTGAGACAGACCTGCATCCTGAGGGTCTCAAGCCCCCTTGCTGGGGGGGAGGGGCACATGGGGAGCAGGAGGAGGGGTGCAGTTCCTCTGGGAGACAGGCAGCCAGCAAGGAAGCGGTCAGCCTACAGCCGCAGGACTGGACTGTGTCCTGATGAGATGTGCCCCCCAGAAGAGAGCCCCATAGTTGAGCCAACACCCTCGTCCCAGTCCTGCAGGACCTGCCAGAGCATGGGACCAGCCATGCCCCGGAATCTAGCCCCCTGAACTCCAGGCTCTGCGCTGTTCCTGTGGCAGTCTGCGGTGATGTCATGGCATCAAGACAAGCCAGTGGTCCCAGAGCCTGGGGAATGACCACACTCCCCAATAGCATCCCAACCCGCACCTGCCCCAGGGACAGGCTTTTCTGCCTCAAGAGGAACGTAGGGCCTCGGTGCCAGACAGCACCAGCCCCACGAAGAGAAGCTTGTCCCCACAGGCAAAGACGAGGTGAGTTGTGGGGAGAACTCCGCCCCTCACCTGCCCGGGAGCCTCCCGCCCCAGCTCCCAGTGGACGGCCAAGGATTTGGGATCCAGAGATTGAGCTCAAAAGGTCACTGCCTGAGACCCTGCAACTGCACTCCTGGGCATCTATCTATCCCAGAGAAATAAAACTCATGTCTACATGACAATCTGTACACCACTGCAGCTTTATTTATAATAGCAAAACCTGAAAACAATGAAAATGTCCTCAAACTGGTGAACAGTTAAAAAACTGTGGTCCACCCACACCATGGAACACTACTCAGCAGCCGAAACGGACAAACTACTGACATGCAACAACTTGGGTGGATCCCAAGGGTATCATGCTTAGTGTCCAAAGCCAATGTCAAAGGTTCTGTACCGTAAGATCCCATCCATGTGACATTCCTGAATGACAGGATTTTACAAACAGAAAACAAATTAGCAGTTGCCAGAAGCTGGGGATGCTGGGGGTTGGGGGAACACAGGGAGACCTCTGTAGTGGTGACACTTCTGTACCTCGACCATATGGTGGTCATGTGACTCTACAAGGTGGGGAGGGATGCTTCTGTACCTGGACTGTGCAGTGGTTACATGTCTCCAACGTGACAAAAGGCACAGAACTATACATACAGTACCAGTATTAAATTCCTCGTTTTGATTTTCTACTTTGGTTACAAAAATGTCACCACTGGGTGGAACTGTGTGAGGCACACAAGCGGCCTCTCTGTACTACCTTGGTAACTTCCTATCAACATACATTTCGAAATAAATAGTTTTAAAAAACCACCAGCTGGGACTACCAATTCTGATACTGCTACACATTTTCACTAGGAGTGAACCACTGAGCAAATGGATGGTGGGCGCTGGGCGCCGGGCTCCTCGCTGCAGGAGGGTGAGTCAGCACACAGGAAGGATCCATGTGGCCTGCACTGGAGCGGAGGACACCAGCATGAACTTGTGTTTAGTGTAACAGACACAGAGGGCTGCACAGAGAAGCACTTACAGATGTGTGTAATTACATGAGTTAGCGCACATATATTTCCTGGCTCTCTTAGCTGAGCAGGCCTCGAATCAACAGCACCCAACTATCAATAAACACATCTGGAGCCCAGATCTTGGTTTCTAACACCATTCTGCAAGCAAAGGAAGCAGGGATCCCCGAAGAACGGCTGGTGCTGGGACCAGGCAGGAAGCATACAGCATGAGCCTGGAGGGTCTTATAGCAGTCTTAGCACCAAAGGGATGGAGGTGCTCAAAACCAACAAATCGCAAAGACACACACACACACACACACACACAGAGGTACAGTCACAAACACACAAACACACATAGACACAGAGATACACACACACACCTACATACACACAGACACAGATACACACACACACACACACAGAGACACACACATACACACAGACACACAGACACACACACAGAGACACACATACACATGCAGAGAGACACATACCGTCGCAAAGACAGCCACACACACACACACACACACACACACCCCAGACACACCACACATGACACAGGGGCATGTCAAAGGGACCCAGAAGTCAACTGACAGAGCTGCCAATGCCAAAGCACCACAATACAGAAGCGTCGAATTAAAACCCAAAATCTGAAATAAATACCCACGAAACCATTTGACATAAAAAAATTGCTACACATGTAAATACATGAGGGAGCAGAGACAAACCTCCCAAGCTGAGGACTCTCCTGTGGACGCTCTGCCCTCACGCAGGCCCTAATCCCTGCCCCGCGCCTGTGGGCCATCAGCCAGGACGTGCTCCCCAGAGCCACGTGGAGAGCAGGCAGGGGGCCTGCGTGGAGAAGGCGCCTCACCCTGCAGTCTATCCCCGGCACCCAACCCCAGGCAGTCACAGGGAAACATCAGCTCACTCCCAAAGAGGACATTCCACAAAACACACGAGCAGTCTTCCTCCAAACTGTCAAGGTCACCACAAAGTCTGAGAAAACCTGTCAGAGCCAAGAGGACCCCCAGGAGACATGACGCCTAAATGTGACATGGCAACTTGGACGGGGTCCTAGAACAGGAAAAGGACATGAGTCAAAAACTAAGGGAATCTGAAGAAGGTACGAACTTCAGTTTGTAATGGCGTGTCGATGCTAATCCACTGACTGCATCCGATGTGCCCCACTAACGCAAACTGTGAATAGGGGACACTGGCGTGGAGAATATGGGAACTCTGTGAACTCTCTTCACAATTTGAAGGAAGAAGAGAAGGCCCCACCTGGGGGTCAGAGAGGCACTGTCCAAAAATGGGGGGACTGTACAAGTGGAGAGTCCAGGCAGCCCCTGGCCACCTGGCGGAGGGCGTGCCTATGGGGGAAGGGGGGAACTTGAGCATAGTGCAGCCCAGGTAAACAGGTGCACACACACACTTGTGTGCAGATCTTGGAGCACTCAGTGTGCACCCAGTGCCACGCTAAGCTCCCTGCATATACTACACATGTGACAGAGAGTCACTGGCTTGTCAGTGGAGGCACCAGGATCTGGCTGGGGTGGGAATGCTGAGACAGCCAGCACGGGAAGGGCTCTGAGCCCTGCCAAGGGCCATTCTGGCCTGTGAGGGCTCATTCAGGAACGAGACCTGGGGCGAGGACAGAATGAAACCCACTGCTAAGCATGAAACTTCTAAACGGGCTTCGTCAGCCTCATGCTGGACTCCCCTGACAGACTTGTGCTAGTTCTGAATGTGTGTACCCCCCAAAACTCATATGTTGAGACCCTAACCCCTGTGGTGATGGCATTAGCAGGAGGGGCCTCTGGGAGGTGACAGGGTGGTGGGAGCAGAGCCTTTGCACTTGGGACTGGTGCTCCGTGCCATGTGAGGACACAGCAAGAAGGTGCCAGCTGTGAACAGGAAGTGGGCTCCCCCAGACACTGAATCTGCCAGTTCCCTGACCTTGGACTTTCAGCCCCCAGAACAGTGAGAAATAAAGGTCAGCTGTTTATAAGCCACCGGGGCTATGGTATTTCGTTAACGGCAGCTGAGAGGACTGGCATGACCTGCTGGAAGACGCCTCTCCTCCTGAGAGGGCTGCACAGCCGCGGCCACCATGGACACAGCTGACCAGTACGTGAGCCAAACTTGGAGAGATGCTCACAGCTCACATGCTGGTGGGCGCAACCCCATCCAGAACACAGGCAGCTCTGTTTCCTTGGTGCAAAGTTCCCCAGGGCTCCCTCAAGGAGGGGGAAACAGACTGTGTCTTTCGTGGGTCTTGTACGCCGCATCAGCAACGTCCACACAAACACCCATGAGGCAGGCACACTAAGCCACTGCGGCGGGAAATACCACAGACACGCCTGAAGGGACCCCGGTCACCCAGCCTGAGCTGTTTGTTCTGCAGACGGCAAAGCAGAGACCCAGAGGGACTTGCATCTCTGAGATCCCAGAGAAAGGCCAGACCCTCCTGCACTCCTTCACCCTCTGGAAGCTCTGAGGGTCTCAAGTCCCAGGACCACAGCACAACCCCATCCCACATCCAGAGGTCAAGTTAAGGTGTCCTGCCGTCCCACACCCACCCCAGCACAGCCTGACTCCCCTATTCAACTGCCAGGCCCAAGCGCCTCCACCGGTCGTCGAGGTTTCCTCAGGCTTGGGCCACACGCTGCGTCCACAAAAAGAGGCCAAACTGTCCATACACGCTTCCATAAATGGTGAATCCTCAGGTTTTTGCTTAAACAGCACCTCCTGAGACAATCTCCTCACACTAGCCTGTGCTTGCTCCTGTCGGGCTGGCAAGTGGGCGCTTGCTGGTTGCTACGCCCCAGCCCCAAGTGTGATTCCTGTGAGGGATGTGCCCACACCTCACCTGGAAGCTCACACCGGCAGACACACGTAGGAACTCAGTAACTGACCCAGCAGCATGACGGGGCTCTCTTCTTCACCAGAGGAGCAGAGGACTCTGATGGAGCTGCCACGTGAGGACATTTTTGGAATTCCCCCTCTCTGGGGTCCACCTGCAAAGCCAGCGCTTCAGAGTCAACATCTGGGGCTGGCCCCAGCCCATGTTCCAAGAAGCCCCACGTGATACCAAGACAAACATGAGGCTTTAAGACACAGCATGGTGCTGCCACGGAACGTGCTGGAGAAGCCATAAAACAGCAGCTTTTAGTAGCTGAAAGATGATTCGTTTTCTAAAAGCTCCATAACCAGGAGGTCTCAGTAGCAAAGAGCCTAGGTTTTCACACAAAACAATCAAGAACTGGCAAATATTTGTCAGGCACAACTCCTGGTTGTCCTCAGGGGCACCATCTTTCCTCAGGATGGGAGGGCAGACAACATGGCCCCTCTGCCTACTCAGCATTAGCTGGACAGCCAGACACCCAGTCCTGGCCTGGAGAGCATTTGGGGACGGATTCGGCTTTTTCCTGCCTCGTCTTCTGAAATTTCAGCATCCAAGGCATCATTTTAAATAACACTCACAAAAGCCATTCACGCTTCAGAGCCTCTGCTTATCGAGCCAGACATCAGAGCCCCTTCAGGCACGGGACAATGAGAGAGAATCCAGCAAGAAAGTCGCCCATGGCCGGCTGGGAACAAGAACAGATGCTGCCCAACACACCTGGAAACAAGTGACAGTCTCCATCCCAAAGCCTGGGCCAAAAACTCACTGCAGCTTAATGTGTACTCACTGGGTGGCAGAGGGGGAAAGACCGCTCTGCCCACAGGGTCTAGAGAGGCTGATTCACTGAGAGGGACACGGGCCCCTGCAGAGGGTCAGCGACTGCACAAAAAACTCACCC
This sequence comes from Indri indri, assembly GCA_004363605.1. Taxonomy (NCBI): domain Eukaryota; kingdom Metazoa; phylum Chordata; class Mammalia; order Primates; family Indriidae; genus Indri; species Indri indri. Next base: position 30,100 of record RJWJ010004575.1, read on the forward strand.
CGGGCATGACACCAGGCCAGGCGTGGACACTGGAATGCTGGAGAGGAACTGAGAAATGCAGGGCCCACACCAGGCTCTGAGAGCGCCACAGGTACCGGGGCTGGGGGAACTCTCAGCAACCTGGGATAGACGTGCACCCGCTGAGCAAACTGCCAAGACACTTTCCTGCTGGGGGCGAGGATCTTGTGCTGATATGAGCTTGTGACATAAACCACCAGTGGCTGGGAAGTGCACATAGCTTGGCAGAGACCTTGAGGAAGGCGGGTACACAGAGAGGAGAGGGTGAGGACGGATGTGAGCAGGGCAGCCTGGCTGCCCTTCCTCGAATCCATACCTTCGTGAGCAGCAGGACTCGCTTCTGGAGTCTTCGAGCCAGCGCCTCATGTGTCTCACGCCTCTTCCTCTCCTCTAGCAGCTGACCACGGACCTGGCGGACCTCCTCCTGGAGCTGCTGCCTGGCCTGTTCCAGCCCCCGAGCACTGCATGGGAAAGGCAAAAGGGCAGTGTGATGAGGCCTGGTGCGACCACCCCCTACCTCAGCCCAACGACAGAGCCCACCAGGACGTCCTAAAATAGAGCTGCACGTGCAACTACCCACTGTCATTTCCTCACTCCTGAATAGCTACTTAAGGCCTTTCAGGAGTTTCTGGATTTCAAATAGGCTCCCAGGGTGATCCCAGAACACAGCAGGCAGGGGGAGGGGATGCTCAACTCCACACACAATGGAAAAAATTGTCAGCAAGGCAGTGCTTGGGGAGACAGGACTTCTGAATGAGCTAGATTGCAAAGCAAGCACTTCCCATCTGAATCACGGTCGGCACAGATGTGCAACATGGGGGGGAATCGAGTTCGAGGCGCCCAGCGGGGGCCTGTTCTGAAAACATTCTGCAAAGCAGAAACCCTAGCTGGTCACTGAGCACTGTGTCCCCACGGTGCCTCCTGCGAGGCCGACATCAGAGGCACCTGCCAGGCTACTCCAGAGAGGCCAGGCTTAGGTGAGCCCTCTCCCATTTCCTTTCAATTCTATGTTTTAAATGCCCCCTTTTCCTGGCTGGGCAAGGTGGCTCACACCTATAATCCCAGCACTTTGGGAGGCTGAGGCAGGAGGATCATTTGAGGCCAAGAGTTTGAGACCACAGTTTGAAAACAGCAAGACCCCCACTCTATAAAAACAGAAAAATTAGGCAGGTGCAGTGGTGTGTGCCTGGAGTCCAAGGTACGTGGGAAGCAGAGGCAGGAAAATCACTCGAGCCCAGGAATCAGGGCTGCAGTAAGCTATGATCGCGCCACTGCACTCCAGCCTGGGCAGGAGTGAGACCCCCATCTCTTAAAAAAACAAAAACAAAAACATCCCCTTTTCCCTCTACATTCCCCACAGCCTGCTCATGCGCTGGTTACCTCTCACCTAAGTAACGACAGCCTCTCAACGGCTCTCACTCAGCCCATCCACCACCACCGGCTCCCCAGCTGTCTCTTCAGACCACAGAGAAGGTCGGGTCGCTCGAATTTAGAAGCTTCTAGTGGCTCCCAACCGCTCACAGGCAAACCTCCTAACTGTGTCTTGGCAGTAAAGCGCCTTAATCACTGGCCCCAGGGCCACCTCCTGACCCTGCTCTTCCTGCACATGCCCAGAGCCAGGCGCCACCCAGCCTGACCCCAACACTGACCACAGGCATCCAGACTAAGTGGCTTCCCATGACACTCAAGCCCCAGACCCAACCTCCCCCACACAGTGGTGCTCCCCCAGAGCGCTCCCAGGACAGGACTCAGCTGGCGCGAGGAGGACAGACACACAGACAAAAGGCAAGGGCAGGGAGCAGGGTGCCTTATAGATTAAGGTAGAAAACATGATGTTCACGTGATTTTTTTTAAGTAGCAAAAACCTCTTTCCAGCAGAAATCTTACCTAAATCTCAAAAAATAAAACATAAGCGAGTATTAGTATTACGTTGTAAGGTGACATTTGTGACGTTTAACTGAGGTGACAATCGGTGCAGACAATGAGGCTGCTTTGAAAATGTAAACGTGGCATCCACGGTTTCTATTCCGCTTTGATTACTCGCTTTCGGGAAAGCCTTAGTTCACAGGGATCGCAGACAATGCTTTCTTTGGAAGTGGTCTCTGCAGGGCTTTTTCTATTTTACATCTGCGTGAACACAGGCTTTTCTCATTATAATTTAGTATAATTCTTTAAATAGTTAAAGTATAACTTGAAAGTGAACGTGAATCAAGCACTTATGGAACTTTACAAGGAACCTGGTGGCACTCCTGGTCCAGCCAAGCACAGCTGGGACCCCTGGTCTGGACCACCGTGGACCAGCCCCAGGCAGAAGCTTCATAAGCCCACAGATGCTGGAACCACGTCCTGGCATCTCGTTTCAATGTAGCTGTGATGTGGTGAGATATATATTTGGCCTTCCACCACTTCCCTGGCATGCAACTCCTAAAATCCTTAGATTCTCCAAAGTGATGTGTCCGTTTGTACCTAATGAGTGACAGGTGGCCACCACTTCGGGATGGGGCTGGTCACCAGAAAGAGCCGGGCAGGACTAGAGGGCTGGGATTTTCTGTTCTACCCCCAACTCCTGGGGAGGGAAGAGGGGTTGAAGGTTAAGTTGATACCAATGACCAGTGGCTTAATCAATCATGCCTATGTAATGAAGCTTCCATAAAAACTCAAGAGGACTGGGTTCAGGAGCTTCCAGACAGCTGACCTCACTGAGGTTCCTGGAGGCTCCCTGCTCCTTCCCCACACCTGGCCCTACGCACCTCTTCATCTGTATACTTTGTAACATCCTGTATAATAAACCAGTAAACATATATCAGTTTCCGTGAGTTCTGTGAGTTGCTCTAGCAAATTAACTAAACCCACATGGAAGCTGTGGGAACCTCAATTTAAGGCTGGTCAGGGAGAAGCACAAGCAAAACAGCCTGGGGCCTGCGACTGGCATCGGACTTAAGGAGGCTCGGGCAGGGGACAGAGCCCTCGCCCTGGGGGGTCTGACCTGACCTTGGGTGCAGGTGGACATGTCAAATCGCACTGGAGCATGCTCAGCTAGTGCTTGCTGCAGAACTGCCTGCCTGCTGGATGGCTGGGGAAACCCATACATTTGTTCACAGAAGTTTTCCGTGATGATTGCTGTGGTGTAAGAGCAGAGGGAAACAGTTCTGAGTTCTTCCTAACAGATTAGCCGCCTTACACTAATATCTATTCCCAAGGCAGAACTGGCTGACTGCCACCTGCCACCTCTAGGTGCTCCACAACCAAACACATAAAGTAAAAAACAAGTACAAACATTCATGGAAATAGACACATTGAGAGGCTATTCTGATTTCCAGTTCAATTTAAAACTATTCATAGGCCAATTTAATAATCAAGGACTGTGAAATAGACTCTTGAATCACTGAACTCAGGTGGGGAAGTTCGCAGCACTTTAAATCACTGCTCCAGCAAGGGTAATCTAATTAGAAGAACGACACCGTTCCCTGTGCTCTGTTGTGAAGTTGGGCACGTAAAGGCACAGACCAGCTGAGGGTTGCTGGGAGGCTGCCCTCAGCACAAAACAGTCGGAGCAACCTGAAGAGAGACAGGCAAATCCCAAACTCTGCCTCTGGGGTGCATGATGCCCTCATATCTATGTGGGGCTGGAGCCCTTCCCACCAAGAGCAGGTGCAAATAAACACATGCCACATGATAAACGCTACCTTCTCAGAGCCCAAACCTCTGCGGCTTGGAGGACCTGGCTCAGTGCAGCAGGCCCAACAGTGGGCACCAGGAAGCCAGGCTCAGCCCAAACCTCAGCCACCCGGGGGAGGGACAGAGCAGGTACTGAGAGCCCAGCTCCCGGCCTAGGCCTGAGGTACAGGATGCAACATGGGGTGTGTCCAACAGCACCTACAGAGAGAAAACAGAGCCTCTAAGGAAGCTGGGCCATGCCCAGGCTGGACACATTCACTCACAGGTTATCAAGGAAACCTCTCCTCTCCCAAGGGTAAAATACTGAAGGACAGGAAGAAATGAAGCCAGTGGAACCCAGGTTCCTAGAGGAGACCTCAGACAGGGGGCAGGACAGCACGGGGACAGCTGAGAAAAGCCCACCCGAGGGCTGAGCACAGGTGGGCCCCGCATGGACTGGGGCCGTGTCCCCAGGGCTGACGTGCAACTGGAAACTAATTTTTCTAAAAGACAAAACTAGATTTAAAAATCCAACTTTAGCACATACAGAGAATGAACTCTGTACAGCCTTGCTCAGAGTGTTAGCGATCCAGACTGACCAGCGCTCAGCCACCCAATCCATTCCATGACGGAACACGCCCACGGTCCAGCTGCAAACTCTTTCAGGCACCACAGAAACAGCAGCATCAGCACTCCAGTGAGACTTTCCAGGGCCTTCCTCCCACCGGGGACGCAGCTCAGGCAAAGGAACCACATGCATAGAGAGGTGTCAATGTGAAGCTCGGGTGACCAGGTGTGAAGCTGCCAACTAGGAAACGGAAAAGGGAGGAAACAGAACCCTAAGGTATCAATTGGGCAGCAACTTCAGAAAGTAGTTACCATTACTTGGGCTGTGGGAACAAATGGAAGAGGTTGAAACAATTAAAATTCAGAAACTCAGAGGAAGACCCCAGGGAACAGACCTGGACCTTTGAGGACTGGCTCTGCTGGTGTCGGAGCTGGGAGGACCCCTGCAGGGCCTGGACCCAGACGTCTGAAGATAGGGCACAGTCTGCCAGAGCCACAGAAGCTGCAGACTGGGTTCTGCAGCTGCTGGGGAGGCGAAGCAGTGTCGTTGAAGCACCCCACAGGAAAGGAAGGAGCAAGCCCGGTGTCCCCTGCAGTCTTGCCCTGGGTCTCTTCCTCACGCCCCTACGGAAGGCCTGCCAGAGGCCCGGCTGGCAGAGCAGCCATGAGGGCTGCAGATACCAGCACTGCAAACCAAGCACAGAAAAGGGGGTTTGGAGTTGAAAGATGACAACTTGGTGACTGCAGTGGGCAGAAGACAGAGCAAAGCAAACAAGCATGAGCTTTCTGACATCCAGAGCTGTGGTGGGAGGTCACAGAGGCCAGGGGAGCCAGAGTGTGGACTGGCAGGGAGGGGCTCCCAGGAAGCCGTGGAGAGGGCAGGATCGGAGAACATTCCCGAGGTCAGAAGGGCCAGCCCAAAGGGCACATAAACGTTCAAGATGTCTGCTCTGCTGCGAAGAGAGCAGAGGACGGGGCTGTGCTGGAGTAAGAAGGCCAGGACCCGGGCAGAGCATGGACTCACTCAAGGGGATGTCCAGCTCAGGGCACGGTCCTGAGCATGCAGGGAGGGGCCCTAACGGTGAAGCCCTGGAGAGCCGAGAGGGCCCCATGTGCTGCCCCAGTAGAAGAGCCGCCTTCCACAGCAGTACAGCCTTCCGATGGCTTCTCAAGCCGCTGCAGCACACGGCCCTCCCCACACTGTACGCAGAGGGTGCCAGCACACGCTTGGGTTAGGGAGGCTTCTGCCGCCTCCCCACAGACCCCACAAGGGAACTTGCTGCAGTTCACCAGCACTAGGGGACCAAGTCCCAGAGCGCCAGCCCCAGCCCCTGCATCCCAGGCTGCTGGTTTCTCTCTGCTGGGGATGTTCTCACCCTTCAATCTCAGCTTTTCTTCTGAAGTAGAGAAAACTCATAAAAAATTAAGCCTCTAGTTCCATGCTCAAGTTGAACTCTGAGATCACTGGCATTTCTGTGAACCTTTGGGAGCTCAGAATGAAGTTCTTAGTTCTTAAAGGAGAAGCAAGGCATGTTTATCGATCAGAGCTTTCTGAGCCACAGCTGCTGAGGAAACAAGGCCTGGCTTTTGAGACGCCAGCTCTGCACTGTGACAGGCCACTGCCATCCACTTTAATGTAATCTTCATCAGAACACTCCCAGCCTAAGAATATCTACTTTCAAGGAACAATGAAAGGATATAATACGTTCTGAAGTGGCAGGAGACATTTTAACAACCTTCCTCGAGACACTGCCAATCCGGCTCTTCCCTCGCATGACCCCGGCATCCAACATGCTCTGCGTCTGTCTTCTCCCCACTCCCACCCGCCACCCTGAGCACTCACCAAGGCCAGGGAGGAGCATCTGTACAAAGAGATTCCATAAGACACTCTCTAGAAACGACAGGGGCCCTGTGGTGCAGAAACCCACCAGTGATGCAGCCACGAGAAATTGGCTCTGACGTCCAGCACACAAGCCACCAACGCTGGGGACCAGGACAGGCTGGTGCCGTACATCTTAGGAAGAACAGTCACCCTCTCTGGAACTCTCACTTGACACTCAGGATGGTGCAAGGAAGGGCTTCGCACCCACGTCACGATGCCAGGCACACAAACACACAGGGTATAAATGTGATTCGACAGCCATGCCCAGGCCCAAATCGAAAAGGACAATTCTGAGCTAAGCACAATCTTGGCTATGGACTGAATGCTCAAGTCCCCCTAAATTCGCATGTTGAAACCCTAAACCCCAGTGTGATGGTGTTTGGAGGTGACTGGGCCATGGGGGTGAAGTCCTCCCAAGGGCATGAATGTCCTCATAAGAAGCACCAGAACCTGCTTCCTCTCTCTCCCTCCGCCATCTGCGAACCAGGAGCCCTCTCCTCAGACCCAAGGGCTGCGATTGTGGACTTCTCAGCTCTAGAACCGTGAGAAATACGGTTTGTTAAGATCCCAGTCTATGGTGCATTTGTTACAGGAGCCCGAATGAAGACAACCTTCTAACCAGTGACACTTGGGTGAGATGTTCACACACAAGCACAGGATTATACAAAAGCTATATTTGTAACGACTGCCCAAAAATATCTGACACGTGTGTGACCCCACTGGTGGTCGCCAATGGGCCAAGATATAAATACAACTGCATGTGCAGGTGTTTTTTAGTAATTACACTTTTGCTAAAACTAGAAAAATAATTTTATTCAAATTTTTGCAAAACCCCTAAGAGCATCTTTATTCTTAGAGATCTGACCTGAGAGGGCTGGCATCACTGGTGCCAGAGCCCACACCCTCAAACTTCCTCACAGAGCTGGACTTTATTCCTGCAAGTATGGCCTGGAGGATAAGCCACGAGCAGACACGCTGGCCAAATGTCCGAGAGAACACAGGAGACAGCTGTCACCCCCTGACCAGGCTGGGGGCAGGAAGAAGTGAGGCCCACACAGGGCTCTCCCTGTGCCACCAGGTGGGACCTATTGGCCAAAGCTTGGCTCCTTTTCACCAGCTGTGGCCCAAGAAAGCCTTCGGTTTCCAAAATATTTTTCAAAAAAGACTACAAAGGTCACAAAGCTGAGCACAGAGAAGCACGTGGCTGTGAGAGCCCCCTTGGCCTGCCGGTGTGTGGCTGGCAGCAGGAATCAGATGCCTAGAGCCTGCCCCTCCCCGCCCCACACTGCCAGCTCTCCAGAGGCTCTGCTACACCTGGGCCGAGGGCAACGCAGAGGCCTGTCCTTAGCCCCAAAGCCACTGTGCTCCTTGTGCCCCCAGTTTTGGCTCCTGACAAGGGCGCTTCCACAGGAATTGGACAAGAGGCCACAGACGGAGGCGCAAGGCCCACAGGCCACGTAGGAGCACCTGAGAAGGAAATACCTTCTGAGGAGTCCTGGAGCACAGGCAGGGAAGGACCAGCGTCGGGATTGGGGTCTCAAGACAACAAAACCAACTCTGGTCAGCATGTGGGACAGTCAGGAGCTAGAGGGAGCCTAGGTGGGCTCAGAAATGAGGCCAAACCACGGACACTCCCAGCGCCTGAATTCCACCCCCATTTGCCCGGCCACTTGTGCCAGAACCCAGGGCCCTCTCAGTCCCTCCCGCCACATGCAGGCCCCCTGCAGATGCTCTACATGCCCCTGGAGCCAGGGCTTCACCCCACCTGCACCACCCACCCAGTCCAAGGCCTCCTGTTGCCACCCTGCATGGCCCTGTTCGCCACTCCCCATAAAGCAAAAACATAAAGCAAGCCCATGTCCTCCCGGCCCCCAAATCCATCTGAGGAGGTAAACTCACCCACCTGTGCTTCCCTCTCAGTCGACTTCCAGCTGTGTGTTCTCAGGATAGCGACCCGGGGGCCAGGCCCAGCTTCGCCTCAATTGCACCCACCCACAGCCCAGCAGCCACTCCCCAGCGCACCCTCGCTGCGGTCGCACCACGCTCCTTGTCACCTCAGGCTCGGGGCACACTGTACACCAACCTGAGGGCTCTCCCACGTGCCCCATGCATGGTCAGACCCCCTTCCCTCCCATGCTGTTGGATTAAGTCACTTTCTCACTCCTCACAGCCTGTCCTCTCCCTCCGTGCCAGGACTGTGACAACAGCATGCACCTGTGCCAGGCCTGCTCCCCCACCACAGTCCTCCAGGCAGGTCTGTCTGTCGTACTCCCCACTCTACACCCAGGTGCTGGCACAGAGCAGGTTTTCAACAAGGCACTCTTGTCACAGGTCACAAGAGTGCCCAGCCAATGTACAAAGTGTGACTGCAAAGGCTGATCCCTGCAGCTGCTTACAGGATGCCCGGCTGCCCCTAGGGCGCCCAGGGAGGGTGCCTGCGCCTTCAGGAAGGGGTAGCAGTGACAGCAGGTCCCAGCCAGGTGTCAGAGAGGTTTGTGACCCACTGGGCACGGCCAGTGTGCAGCTGGTGGTGTGAAGCCAGCACACGGAGAGAGAAGGGCAGGCAGCACTCTGTGCAGGCTCCAGGGAGCAGGTGGCAGAGGACCCAGCAGGCCCAGGAGCCTGGGGGAGCAGAGGGAGCATCCGCCCCACAGACAGCTGGGGCCCGCTGAAGAGAGCCTGCCCTGCCCTGCTCTGGAAGACTCTGCTGATACTTCCAAGGGGATACTGCCTGCCAGGATAGCCCCCCAGCCACATGTACAGGTTCTCCAGTCACAAGAAATGCACGCAGAGCATGTTTACAGGGGCCTGGCGGGGAGCCACGTGGCAACTTGGCAACACGGTGGTAACATTTTAGATGGAACACAAACGGGTTTCAGAAACACTCTCCCAGAAGGCTTCGACTTCCTTCCACTTCCCAGACAAGAGAGAACTCGAGGAATGGGACCCCTCTTGCCATGGGAGCCTCAGTCACGCCTGGGGGCCAGCTCAGCAGAGGCAGACTCGCTGCAAGCCTTGGGACACTCCCCAGAGGGGAATCCACAGCTGTTCTGGGAGGAAGGAAACACGCCCTGAAATCCACTGGGCCAAGGGGATCCCACGCCCATGGGAATGGACCCTGCAGCACCTGGCCAGTGAGTGGCTCTGAGCACCTGGCTGAGCTCTCTGACCCTCCATGCCCTCACTGACACCAACCGGACCAGATGGGGCTACCGGAACTTATTAAGACACGTGTGTACCATGCACAGTACACGAGCAAGTACTCCACGAGCACTGATCCCCTTCCCACATGCTGCCTTTATGTGGGGTCCACCGTCTGCGACCAGCTGGGGCAGCGGAGCTGTGGCTGCACCTGTAGAGACCTCCCTAAGAGCCGGCTGAGACCACATCACAATTTATTTCTATGAATGTAACAGGACTAAAGAAAGCAAAGAGGTTGGCAGCCAGGGTCTCCCTAATAGTCCAAACTCGAAAGTTGTGTCCTGAGCATGTCTACACAGAGCTTTCCAGTTGAAAGGAAGCTCCTATGTACACAATCCTACTTCATCTCCCCGAGAACCCGCAGGGACAAGTCACATGGGTGACAAGACTCGCCAGGGTCACTGGGCAGGAAGTGACGAGGCCCGTGTCACATTAAACCTGGAGCCCTGGCCCCTAGGAGGGCACTGCCTGCATGGCGAACAGCATAGGTGGGTACTCAGAGGTGGCAGACATGGGCAGCCGCTCCTCTCTACTCCCACCCTCTGCGTGCCAGGTTCAGACCCGAAAGGTGCTGGGTCTCCAAGAAGCAGCAGCTCCTCCACCGCCCCAGGACACCCGGGCTCAGTGTGGCACACAGCTGCCTTTATTTACGCCATCTAATTCCAATCTTAAATGCTTCCAAGTATCATTACACATTTCTCTGAAAAAAAAAAAAAATCCAAACAGCGGAAACAAAACCAGAGAATGAGAAAAGCAAAGGCTGAAATAATTACCAATCACAGGGGTGGCCGAAGGAGCAGCTCTGAGGCCACAGTCCGGCCCAGCTCCCTCCTCCCCAGCATTGCCTCTGACTAGCTCTCTGTTCCCAACAGCTCATCAATCCGAATCACCAAATTCAATTTGCATTCCCAGATAAACAGAGGCCACACTGTAAATACTCACATCTGACCTTGAAATGTGAGACGGAAAATTGCCCTTTGCGATTTCAATTCAATCCCAAACATAATGAATAATCCAATTCAGCTGAGCAGCTATCAGCCTATAATTACTGGGTGGGGCTGCCTCTAGGGGACAGGTGGGGAGCCCAGGGAGGGTGCCAGGCAGCAGCAAGACAGTAAGTTCACGCCCCCACACCCGGGACCCAGGAACCGAGGAGAGCAGAGATCAGAGGGCGAGTCGCCCCTCATGGCTTTACTAAACAACCACCAGGCACCCTCCAGCTGCAGCTTTCAGGAAAAAATATGGGAGACAGATAGCTAAGACAATCTGGTGCCAAGGGTGACACAGACACACAACAGGTGTCCTGGAGACATGCAGGTGCCTTTCCCAAGGTGGGAGAGAAGGGCAGCATGTCAGCCCCGGCTGTGCACGTGGGTGGGGTCTGTGTGCTGCCCACTCACGCCCAGACAGTGGAGACGAGTGGTCACATGCCAGCAAGTGACAGAGCCCCGCTAAGGCAGATGCTCCTCCTCCACTGGGGTCAGCAAACACCCACTGCCCATTCCTGTAAGGAAAGCATTATGTGAACACAATGCCACAGCCCCTCACCGACACATCGTCTACGGCTGCTTTCCTGTGACAGACACCGTGTGGCCCCAAAGGCCAAAGATATTTACCACCAGGCCCTTTGCAGAGGAAGGCTGCCCATCCTGCCCCGGAGCACAGACACAAGTCTGGAAATGCCAGCAGAGGTTCCAAAAGACAAGAGCTCCCGCCCCACTGCGGCCTGTGCCGCCCCAAGGCAGACGCTGCTCCAACAGGTACCTTGTGGGCACGGCAAAGGCACAAATCTCATAGCAAAAAAGTAACCCTGCCCTAAACCCACCTGCTCCTCACACCCAGGGTGCGCACATCCCGCCTTCCTGCAAGAACCCACAGGAGCCCAGGGACCCCAACTTCTAAGCATGGGTGGGACTCAGACAGCAGCCCTGGGCTCTGCCACCAAGGCCATCCCTAGGGGCTCGAAACCACCAGTGTCAGTCAGGCTGCACGGAACCCAGCAGCATGCAGGGGAGCAGCGCCTGCCAGTAGGCAGGCAGAGGTCACCTCCTCAGCTTCCCAATAAAGTGCCTTTGGGTGAGCAGGAGGAACTGTCACTTCTACAAACACGTTCTAAACTTGCCTGCCACATTTTCCAGCTAAGGACACACATGCTCTGAGGGGGAGTGGCATTCCGGGGGTACCTCACTCACAGGTGCACAGCCAGCATGTGACCCAGGCTTGTGACGTTGCACCTTGGGCTCATCCATCCCCTGCGACCCCCCACCCTCCTGGCCTTCAAGGCCCAGACTCCGTGTCTCCCCTGCCCTCACCAGAGGGTGGCGAGAAAGCTGAGCCCAGGGAGAAGGAAAAGAGCGCCGCTGTGATGGCCCCAGTGAGAGGACTTGGCCTGAGGACAGGGCTGGGGTCGGGAACAGCAGAGCAGCTGGGCAGGGTACAGAGGACAGGGGAGCCAGGCGCCAGGCAGAAGGGCTCTGGGCTGGCAATGGACGAGGGGCAGGTGGGCAGGAGTGGCCATGTGGGGCCAGGGGTCGCTGGTCTGCGCTCCTTACGCTCCCTCATCTGGATCTTGGGTTCTAGCAAAAGTCCATCAAGTTCTCCCAAAGAGAGCTAAACAGAAACAAAAATCAGAGCGTCCGTGCATCAATCCCACTCTATCGAAGTTTCTCAAATCTTAAACACACCATCATGTGAGCCAGGAAACCTCCTCCCAACACACCCCCGGTGGAGGAAACCACCTGTGGGGAGTGTGGACTTCAAGGGTCCCTGGGAGAGGAAGGGATGTCAAAGATGGCCCGAGGTCAGGGCAAGCCACTGCATGGAGGCCACAGCCAGGGCCAGACAAGGTCTGTCCATGGTGGGCAGGAGAGGCTGGTGGCAGGGCTGAGGACTCCAAAACCTGGCCAAGTTGAAGTGACAAGGAAAGGTGTCAAAACAGGAGAACTTACGAAAAGGAAAATAGAGACTGAAAAACAAAAAGCAGAGAACAAGCTCCTGAGAACACCTGACACAGGGTAGGGGGAGGCAGGACCACAGGGCCACATGTGCCAGTATGAGAGTGTGAACAAGAGTGTGTGTGTCAGCAAGTGTCAGGAGTGCATGTGTCAGGGAGTGTGTGGGGAGGGCGTGAGCTCACTAGAACCTTGGAGCAGGGACTTCAGCAGCCGCCCAGAGGGGTCGCGGCACCAGCACAGGGCTGGGCTCTGGCCAGTGTCCCCCTTGGTGCTCGCATGAGAGCCTCGCACAAGCGAAAGGCAGCAGGTCCAACAGGAGAGCCAGGCCAGCAGCGCAGAGGAGCGAGGGGCTCAGACACAGGGTTTAATTGAGATCATGCATCAAATCAGACAAGCAGTTAAGAGATGAGACAGAATAATCTCACCGACGTCTCTCTTTGGAATCACCCAACAGCCCAATTAGCAGCTCTGACGCTGAGGTTCCAGCGCCGCGGCAATCGATGGCAGCACACGGCCCAGCAGAGCCAAACGCCTGCGCTCAGCTCAGCCTTCGATCGACACCTGTGCTCGACATAATCTTTCCAGCAGTTGTGGTGCTGCCTGATTAATAAAGCCCATTCAGCCTGTTTATTTTCCCATTGATTTTGCTGTCCTCGACCAAAGCGCAAGCAGTCAATGCCCAGTTAGGTGTGGCTCCCTCATGGGGACTCTGCCATCGTCCATGGAGGGAGCTCCCAAACCCCTCAATCAGGTGTGCAGGGCACAGGGCTCCAGGGGGATGAGCCATCTCCTTGCTGTGACACCCCAGGTGACCAGGCTGAAGACTCAATGCTGTCACTCTGCTAACAAAAAGAAATCTCCAAATTATGTCCCACACTGAGTAATAAAAACCAAAGGGGAAAATGAGATTTTAAAAATTATTAGTTCCTCTTTCATTGTTTTTTAGTGAGAGCTGAGTGGAGGGAGGCATCTGCTCACCGATCACTATGTCAACACGGCAACTCCTTTATTAATCTCACTTCCTCCTCACTCCAGGCTTGGGGGCTTGGAGAGCTGACACTTGACTTGAGAAATGCCAGCTCTAAGCAGTTTATTTCCTCTTGAACTTTAAGAACTGACTAAGACAGAAATGACCTTTACAAGGCAAGGTTCGTGCTTGTCGGAATTGCTGGAGCGCTTCTCTGCTTACACGACACACAGAGGTGTGGGGCAAACGCCCCCAGGCTGGGGGTGCGACTCTCACCGAGGGTCTGACGGCGCCCCCTCGGCAGATGAGTCAGCAGAGGAGCACAAGGTGGCCCGGCTGGGGTGGGGCCAGCACAGGGCAGGCTGTCAGGAGACTGCAAACGCAGCTGGACAGCCGACCGCACCTTGATTCCCGCAGCAGGGACAAAAGAGGAGCAAGCACTGAACGTCAGCCGAGCCTTGGGACAGACCTGGTTCAAACCTGGACTCTGCCACTTGCTAGCAGCAGGACTATAACCAAGACAACCAACATGTGCTTCTCAAAATTCTTTGGAAAAAAGCAATTTGTAAAGAAACTAATATATTCCCTGACATTTAGCAGAAGCTCCTTTTAATCTTTAAGTAATTTTTGTTGATCAATTTCAATGTCTGCCAGGATACCTTCTTATGGACTGCTGAGGGGTGTTCCCGGTGATGATGCACTCTGCAGTTTATTTAGTAACAAAAGAAGGCTCTGGCTCCAAGAGCCAAGAAAAAAGGTCAGACAGGAAAAGCTGTGAGTCTTGGGACAGTGAAGCTGCTCCCGAGTGAGGCAGGGGAAGGCTCCCTGGAAGAGGCATCCTCAAAGGTCACAAAGAAAGTGGCCCTTGACCAGGGCCTCACATCACAGTGAGGGAGACGGCAGACAGCGTCCCTGCGCTGGGACACCAACGGTGCACAGCAAAACTGCACAGGTTCAAGAGGAGACCAGGGGACTGCAGGTTTCTGCATCGAGCAAAACCCAACCAGAGTAACATTCATCAAGAGACACCAGGAGCTCGTGGGATGAGCTGCGGGAGCCACACGGCCAGGCAGCTCTCTCTCTGTCATGGGCCAGGAGTGGGGTAGGGGTACCGAGCAGAAGGCACTGGGGGAGGCCAGCCCACCACCCGCTTTAGAAACTGCATGGACTCTCCTCTAGTTAAGACCTGGGTTTCCACGTGCATCCAGCTCGGAGGGAAAGGACACCACAGGGGCACCGACATCCACGTGGCAGTTCTACCTCTCGCTGGACATCGACAAATGGCGTCTCATCCGCACCCAAAAGGCATGCTGAACTAAGTCTTGGGCAAGAGCAGGGAGCCGTTGTGGATATTTAACAATATTTGAAAGATTCTGGTCCCCAAAAATTCAGAAAAAATATTTCCAAGGTTCTGAAGAGACTGTAGAAAATAAAGGTTTGTGGTGATTATGAATCTTTACTTCATTTTCTAAAAGTCCACAGAGGACAGAATGACCAACCATGGAGAAAGCCACAGGCAGGGGAGGCCAAGAGGACTGGTGATCTCCACTCCCTGGAGGGGCGGAAGGGAGCTGGCTGCATGGGGAAGGGCCAGTGCAGGGGCTGGTGGGCACGTGCGCACCCCACGCGTGCTGTCTGCTCCCACTCTTCACACCAGCGCGGCAGCGGCTGCCGTGCTGATGCCCTTACAGGAACGTCTGCTAGAGCAGCTCCGAGGCAGGAAACGCAGCTCCGCGAGCGGAGCACCCAAGAAAACCCATTTCCTGAGCCACTGTAGAGGACTGCCGCTGCCCACTTCACCGCTCAGTGGGTAATTTACCATCAGTTTAATAAATGTCTTAGAAACAGACACTCGGAATTTACCTCACAGCTTGGAATATCTGCCCCTCTAGTTTCCTATTGCCAAGGCCCCAATAACACCGAAAGCTGCTGGAGCCCTCCCTGGACGTGGAGGAGAAAGAGGAAGGGGCTGTAACAGGTGCGGGGCCAAGGAAAGGGGCCAGGAGAGTGCTCCCTCCATCATGAGGCCAAGGGCGAGAGAAACACGTCAAGTCACTGGGCACAGAGACCTAGGCCACGTGAGAACGGAATCAGAGTCTGCCTGCGACCAGCTCAAGGTGCATCCATGTTGTGGCAGGTGCCAGAACTTCTTTCCTTTTTAAGTCTCAATATGATTCCACCACATTTTATTTATCCCTTTATCCCGGTGGACATTTGGGCTGCTTCCGCTTTTTGGCTACCGTGAACCCAGCGTAAGCGACAGTCCACAGTACCTGCTCAAGTCCCTCCTGCCACTCCTCCCTGTGCGCACCCAGAGGTGGGGAGACATGGGCTCACACCACCTCCACGGCAGCTGCGCCACTTCTCCACATCCACGCTAACATGTGCTTTCTGTTCTGTTTTCCCTTCTCTTGAGTGACAGTTGTCTGTATGGGTGTGAGGGGGCCTCACTGTGGTTCTGCCCGGCACTTCCTAATGATGACGATGCTAAGCATCTTTCCCTGTCCTTACCGGCCATTTGTGTGTCTTCTTGGCAGAAATGTTTATTTCAGTCCTGAGTTTTTTAAATCAGGTTATCTTTTTGATGTTGAGTTGTGAGAATTGTATGGATACTAAGACCTTTATCAGTTACATGATCTGCAAATATTTTCTCCCATTCTGTGGACTTTTTACTTTCTTGATCGTGGCCATTGATATATTTAAGTTCTGTACTTTGGTAAAGCCTATTTTATTAGCTTTTCTTTTGTTACTTGTGTTTTTAGGATCATATGTAGGACACCATTACCTAATCCAAAGTCACAAAGATTTACACGAATGTTTCCTTCTAAGAGTCTTATGGTCTTAGCCCTTGCATTCAGGTTTTTGATTCATTTTGAGTAAATTTTTGCAAATGGTATAAGGCAGGGTTCCAAATTCATTCTTTTGAAGTTGTCTTAGCACCACAGAATGAGATAGGAAGTGCTCTCTCCTCTTCTACTTTTTGGAAGAGTCTGAGAAAGATCGGTGTTAACTCCTTCCTCAAATGTGAGGTAGAATTTGCTGGTGAAGCCGCCTGACGCTGGGCTTGCACTGCTGTAAGTATTTTGGTTGTTGACTCAACCTCTTTACTTGTTATAAGCCTATTCAGATCTTCTATTATTTTTGAGTCAGGTTTGGCACTTTATGTATTTCTGGGAACATGTACGTTTCGTTTAGGTTATTTGCTGGCGTCCAACGGTCCACAGCGTTCTCTTCAGCGACTGCCCGACGCTCACTCTCCGTCTCGTTAACAGGAATCTTCTCGCTCCTCTCCTCAGTCAGTCCGGTCAAAGGTTTGTCAATTTTATGTATCTTTACAAAGAACGTTTTATTTTGTTGATTTTTCTCTATTGTTTTTTCTGTAATATTTATTATTTCCTTCCTTCTGCTTGCTTTGGGTTTAGTTTGTTCTTTTTCTAGCTTAAGGTGAAAAGTGAAGTTACTGATTTAAGATCTTTCTTCTTTTCTAACATAAGCAAGTGCAGTTATTACGTAAACTTCCCTCCAAAGCGCTGCCTTTGCTGCCTCCCATGATTTTGATGTATTGTGTTTTCATTTTCATTCACGGCAAAACAATTTCTAATTTCCTTTATGATTTCTTCTCTGGTATATTATTTAGCAGTATGTTGTTTAATTTCCAACTTGTGAATTTTCTAAATTTCCATCTGTTATTAATCAATAATATCTAACAATCAAAATCTAATTTCATTCCATTGTGGTAGGAGGACATACTTGGTCAAATTTCAACCTTTTTAAATTTATTGACATGTTTTGCCTAACATATAGTGTAGCCCAGAGAATGTTCCGTGTGCACTGAAGAAGAATGTATGTTCTGCTGTTGTTTGAGTGGCATGTTCTATAGATGTCTCTATGCTTAAACTTCCTCACCCAGGAATGGGGATAAAAACTCCTACCCTCAGGGTTTCTTATGCAAATTCAGAGAGAGAAGGCACACAGCACACACGCACCTAATGCAGTCCTGTATTCAAACCAGGCGACTGAACCCAAACCTGTGGGCAAGACAGGAACAAGGGCAACACCCAAGACAAACTTGAACAGTACCAACAATGGCCCCTTCCTAATCCGCATGTTGGCTCGTCTCTGAAAATATTAAATACATTCACTATGCTGACGCCAGGGTTAGACTCTGATTTACCAAACAAGTGTGACATAGGAGCGAGGCCCACCCTAGTGGCGTGCAGAAAGCAAGAGAGTACACAAGTGTGTGCAGCAGCTCCTGCGAGAGTACACCCTCAGAGACCAAGCCCACTGGGACAGAGGCACAGGCCTGCCCACAGGGACAACAGAGGACAGGGCTTGTGGCACCTGAGATGACACTATCCCAGGGAGCCCCCGTGGGTGTCCTGCAAACACTGAAGAAGAGATGCACTGCAGACTGTGGGCATGTCCCCACAGGACATCCTCCTTGCCCAGGCTGCCATGCAAACAGCTGCAGGCTTGTCCCCATGGGCCACCTTCTTTCCCAAGCTCCCTTCCTGTGTAGGCATCACCACGTCTTTGCAGGACAGCCCCACCTCTCAGCAATGCCAATAGCATCCAGAAACCAGAGGAAACAGGCTGCTGACAAAACCCCCTCATTACACAAATCCTTCATAGGAAATGGATTTCAGAACAGACTGCCTAAGACTGGCACCCCAAAGTGACTCACACACACAAGCAAGGAGCCTGGCTCTAGCTAAGCCCAAACTTTCAGTCACATTAATAGAAAAAGTCCCATTTAAACGCAACCATGTTAAATGTGCAAAAAGCATCTTCCAGAGAGGAGCCATTGGCACCTTGCAGCTTCCAGGAACAGTGATGACCACAGCCCTGCCTGGCAACCTGGACAGCACCACTCGTCTCCTTCCTGCCCTCTCCTGGCATGGGCTGGACGCCAGGTGCGCTGCAGACCTGGGCCTCGCCTCATCAGGCCCAGTCACTGAAGAGAAGAGGAAAGTCAGCAGGATGTCGGCCTCAGCACGCCTCCTCCGGAAGGACACTGGCTGCTGCAGCAACCCCTCCAGGACCACCCTACTCAAGCCGGCTTTGTCCAAGCCGTCTGCTCTGCTCAGACACCTTCTCTCCCTGACTGGGCTCTGGTTGGGTGCCACGTGCTCTTCCTGCAGGTTTCCTCGAGGACACTGCCTCCCCAGAGCCACTCTGCCAAGTGCCCCAGCCCCAGCCTGGGTAAGTACAGCGCCCAGTGTTTGCGGGGCACCTTGTGCTGCCTTCTGTCACAGCATGCCCTGCACTGTGTGCCCTTCTGTCTTCCCATCAGACCATGTGCCACGAGAAGGTGAAGACCCCGCAAGGTCCTCACAGAGTACCCGACACCCAGGAGGTGGAGAGGGGTGCAGACAGAGGAGTGGCAGGCAGAGGAAGACACCTGAGCTGGCAGAGCTGCAGACACAGCACGGATGTGTGGCATGGGAGGCTGCGCCCAGCACACTTACAGAGCACTCCTGAGCCCAGCCCAGCACTGCCTGCGTGCACACATGAAGGGACAGCCACTGGGAGGGCGGAGCCTGCCCACAGAGAAGGCCGTGACTCAGAGCGCCTCCACCTCTGCAGGCACCTGACTCCCGCTCTCTCCCCACACCAGACAAAGGCGCTGATGGGAGGAGAAATTCCCAGTGGTGAAGCCACTATGGACCTGCAATAAGGCACAATCCTAAAATGAGAGGAGCTGTTCTTACTCTTTCGTGTGATAGAATTCGAGCAAGAGAAAGGAGGAGCCCAAGAAAGGTGCCCGAGCACCACTGTGGGGGGAGCCGTGGACACCACCACAACACCCTGGAAGGGAGGAGAGCGGAACGGATGCGGAACATTCACGTGAACCAAGCTTCCGCAAGGTGACCAGCACCAAAGCGGCTCCGAAACTCAGGGAGAGGGGCTCGTGCTGCCTGGAGTGGAGGATTCCACAGTTTCAAGCAGGCGTTGGAGGGTGAGGCCAACAGGTGGATAAAAGAACGCGAGGGCCAGTGCGGGTGTGCAAAGGCGTACGAACAAAGGCACAAGCTCGAGGATGCGGCACACACTCAGGAAAGAGCGTGGATGAGTGCAAGCACTCGCAGGCAAGACGACGATGGTCATTACCAAGTGGTTGCTCAGTTATGAAATGTAAACATATTCCTGAGCCATGGCAAAGAAGAGGATGAGGACGACAGTGGCTATTATCAAAGAACACCTGTGTCGGGCCCCATGACAGGTTCTCCCCACGTCTCAGCTCCCGTGACAATCAGGGCACCCTATGAAGTGGGAACTGCTATTTCCCCCATTTTGAAAATAAGGAAAGTTTCTTGCCTTGTTGTACTGGCTAAAAAGAAAATCACAGACACAAAAAGAGAAAAAAGTGAAATTAAAAATAAAAGTAAGTAGGGAAGTAAGGCTTAGAAAAGCTAAGAAGGTGGATTCGGTAAATAAGAGAACCAATTTCTGAAATCAGATCAAATTGCAGAGCCCTTGCTCTCGGTCCCGACGTCAGCGAGTGGTAAGTTACTTTCCTGTTGATTGGATGTGACTATTATTGTGTTGTACCAAATGTGAACTGTTAGAAGATACACTAGAAGAAAAGATCTCAATGAAAGCAACAAAAAATGTAAAAACAAACGTTAAAAAATGGTGCACTGGCTGGGCGTGGTGGCTCACACCTGTAAACCCAGCACTCTGGGAGGCTGAGGTGGGAGGATTGCTTGAGGCCAGAAGTTCGAGACTAGTCTGGAGAAGAGTGAGACCCCATCCTTACAAAAAACACCAGAAAATTAGCCAGGCGTAGTGGTGCATACCTATAGTCCCAGCTACTTAGGAGGCTGAGGCAGGAGGATCACTTAAGCCCAGGAGTTTGAGGCTACAGTGAGCTATCAGGTCAGGTATGGAATGTCCAATTTCCGTAAGTACTAAGTTTGACAGTTGACATCTCTAGCATTTTATTTTGATGCTTCTTGGTTTTTTTTCTTTTATCATGAAGGTACGTTCTCATCCTTTCGAATGCATGTTTTGGCTTGTGATTATCTTTGAAATTTTTTTTAGAGAAATTTTTGTGAAACCATAGAGAAGTCAAAAATTAGTGTTATTTTTTAATATGAGCTCCATAGTGGAACCAATGCAGTACATACAGCTCGAAATATCAATGAAGCATTTCGGAAGAATGTGGCTAATGAATGCACAGTATGCCAATGGTTTGAGAAGTTCCATTCTGGTGATTTTAATCTCAAAAATGAGCCACGTGGGCAACCTAAGACCAAGGTGGATAATGACAAGCTGAAAGCTGTAGTCAAAGTGAATCCATCTCAACCTACTCGTGAATTAGCAGCAAGGTTTGATGTTAGTGTTCCAACAATATTGGACCATTTGAAACAAATGGCCAAGGTAAAGAAGCTGGATAGATGGGTTCTGCATGAATTAAATGAGCGTCAGAAGAGAAATTGTCTGGAAGCTTGCCTTTCTTTGCTGTCGCAACATAAAGGCAAACCATTTCTACACAGTATTGTTTCATGTGATGAAAAATGGATTCTTTTTGACAACTGCAAGCACTGGGCAAAATGGATGGATAAAGATGAAGTGCTGAAACATAGTTCAAAACCAAATATTCATCAAAAAAAGCAAATGGTGTCTGTTTGGTGGTCCAGGGCTGGTATCATCCACTACAGCTTCATGAAACCTTGTCAATCGATTACAGCAGGTGTCTACTGCAACCAACTGGATGAAATGATGAGGATGCTTGTGATTAAGCCTCCGAGATGGGTCAACGGAGACAGGCCGATCCTCTTGCAAGACAATGCTGGACCACATGTCGCACAAACAACACTGCTGCAACTACAGCAGCTGGACTTGGAAACTCTGTCATCCACCGTATTCACCAGACCTTGCGCCAACTGACTACCTTCTTCCAGGCTTTTGACCACTTCTTGCAAGGAAAAATATTCAGTTCCCAAAAAGCTGTGGAAAACACCTTTCTCGATTTCATCGCCACTCACTCTCCAGGCTTCTTCACTGCTGGCATAAACAAGCTACCATTAAGATGGCAAAACCGTGTTGCATTTAGGCACATACTTTGATTAATTGTACTGCTTCTTATTTGAGATACAACAAACTACACTTTTGATTCGAAATTCGATATTTCATATTTAATGACCTAATATGATGCCGCCACTACCCTCTAACCCAGGCAACAGAGCGAGACTCTTGTCTCCAAAAAAAAAATGGTGCATGATCTATTCTACATGAAGATAATTTTAAATGCTAAGGAATACAAAAAAAAAAACCAAACCGACAGACAGGCATGTTCTGGGAGAGCAATGAGAAGTCAACATTGTACAGACTCCACCCCCAAGATAGTCTGTATATTTAATGCAATGCCAATAAGATCCCATTCGTGTGGAACTACACAAATTGAATGTAAAATTTACATAAAAACATAAACAAGCGAAATGTCAGGAAATTTTCTGTTAAGGTAAAGAGAGGGCCGCAGCTCCCAGGTATGTAAAACACAGAGCAGATGGTCCCTGACTTACATGGTTCAATCATGATTTTTCAGCTTTGCCATAACGCCCACACGGCCACTCTGTTTTTCACTGTCAGTACAGTAGTCAGTAAATCACATGAGATACTCAACACTTTACCATAAAGCAGACTTTGTGAAAGACCATTTTGCCCAACTGCAGGTAAGTTGTAAATATTCTGGGCATGTGTGGTTTGTTGTTGTTTCTTTTCTTCTGGGCATGTTTATTTAGGGTAGGCCAGGATAAGCTATAATGTTTGGTAAGTTAGGTATATTAAATGCAGTGGTATTTTTGTTTGTTTGTTTTTTTGAGACAGAGTCTTGCTTTGTCGCCCTAGCAAGAGTACAGTGGCGTCATCATAGCTCAGTGCAGCCTCCAACTCCTGAGCTCAAGAGATCCTCCTGCCTCAGCCTCCCAAGTAGCTGGGACTACACAGGCACATGCCATCACACCTGGCTAAGTTTTTCTATTTTTAATAGTGACAGGGTCTCACTCTTGTTCAGGCTGGTCTCAAACTCTAGAGCTCAAGCGATCCTCCTGCCTCAACCTCTCAGAGTGCTAGGATTACAGGCATGAGCCACTGTGCCCAGCCATTAAATGCATTTTTGACTTATTATCAGTTTACAGTAAGTTTATCGAGACATACCCCATGTAAGTCAAGGAGTATCTGCATGTAGGTATAATAAATAAAGCAATATGATCTTATTGCATGTCAAAACCATGGAACAGAATTTTAAAATCCTAGTGTAGACTCATATTTATACAAAAAATCAGTGTACAGGCACTTCAAAGCAGAACAGAGAAGACGAGTTATTCCTAAAATGGTGTTAGGATAACCAGAAAATTATCTGGAAAAAAAAAATTATAATAAAGTGAAATCCTTAACTCATAGTATTGTATCTGAATGTTTATGTGCCCCTAAAATTCTTATGTTGATACCTAATCACCAATGTCATATTAGGAGGTGGAATGGGGGCGGTGATTAGATCATGAGGGTGGGCCACAAAGAGCTTCCACCATGGGAAGACACAGCTAGAAGGTGCCATGTATGAACCAGGAAAGGGGCCCGCAGCAGACATGGAACATGCTAGCAACTTAATGTTGAACTTTCCAGACTCCAGAACAATGTGAAATAAATCTGTTGTTTATAAACCACCCAATCTATGGTATTAATATTTTGTCATAGTAGCCAAAAACAAAAAAAAAGACAAGAGGTGGATCACGGACTGTAGACATAAAAACATAAAATCATAAAAGAGAAAATACCAGAGAGAAATGTTTAACGATCTAGAAAAGAAGAAGGCCTTTCTACATTCATACAAAGAGAAAAAAAACAGCAGCACTGAGAGAAAAGGCTTGTATATTCCACTACATAAAAATTAAAAATCAGTGTCTAGAATAAACCTTCATAACCAAATAGAAGGAAAATGTCAAATTGGGAAATCATACTTTCAGACAGAGGACTAATTCCCTTAGGCCATTAAAAGTCCCCTAAAACTTTATTTTATAAAAGATAAAAATGGCCAAAGATTATAAACAGAAAGAAAAAAGAATTAAAAACTACACTGAGAGCACCTCACAAAAGAAGACAGAATGATCAATGAGCATGTGAAAAGGTACTCAACATGGTCAGTTACTAGAATACAAATTTAAACCACAAGCTACCACTACACACCTGCCTGGATGCCTAAAAAGACTGACAATACCAAATGTTGGCAAGGCTATGGAGCAACTCAAATTCTCGTATTCTACTGGTATATGAACACTCTGGAAAATAGGCAGTTTCTCATAAAGTTAAACACACACCTAAACATATAGCAATTCCAATCCTAGGTACATGCTCAGGAGACAAGCATATATGTCCTCAAATAGACTTGCATGAAAATATTCATACCACCCTATTCATAATGGTCAAAACCTGGAAATGACCCAAATATCCCCGAGCAGGAGAACAGACACACAAACCGTGGCATATTCACATGGTAGAGCACAACTCAGCACCAGAACCAGCCATAGATCCCTCCCCTACAGACGCGAATCTCCTGAGCTTGGCTTCTTTCGCTCAACATGTGTAAGACACACCTATGTCGATGTTTAGTATCAGTAGTTCACTCCTCTTTTAGGGGGTATGATTACATTTAGTTCAAGAACAGGCAAAACTTACCTATGGTAAGAGAGGTCTGAACAGTGGTCCCCTCTGCGTGGAGGGGGCACTGCCTGGAAATGCACAAGGGAACCTAATTTCTGGCGTGCTGGAATGCTCTAGAGCTTAATACAAGCAGTGGTTACATGAAAGTACATGTATGTAAAATATTAACAGGTTACAATAAGGTTTCTGTATTTTACTATATGTAGATTATACTTAAATTAGGTACAATTAAAAAAAAACTACTGACATACCATTTTCACCTAACAGATTTCTACCTAACAAAAACCAAACGTCAGATGGCATTAATACATTGCCTTGACCACGCTCTGTGTGAGCAGTGGGCAGCTCCTGCCTCTCCACAGGAACCCAGCCCTGCCCAGGGACCTTCGGCTGTCACCTCCCTCCCTCCCTGGGCCTGGGCGCTTTGCAAACAACCTCAGCAAGATGAGCCCTCCCCACGGGGCCCTGTGGGAACAAACACCCAGCAGGGAGGATGTTAAGATTCCCCTCCTCCTCCCCAAATGCATCACACCCAAAGGCTGGATGAAGGGAAGTACCAACACAACCTCGCTCCTGCCAGGGCCAAGAGAGTAACAGAGTCCTCCTAATGTAATTAAAGAGAAGAGCTGCCACTGTCCTGTAATTAGAGACTCCAGATAAATGGCCCAGCCAGTGGAGAGAAGCTCCAGAAGCTCAGAGGAGACTAACCCATACCCCGGGCCAAGACACCTCTCTCAGTGGGAGGCCAGGGAAATGCTGCCCCCAGGGCAATGGGGTGGATGGCCGTAATTCCTCTTATCTTCTCAGACTGACAAAGCCCCCCACGGGGCTCTCAGATGGAGGTGAGGGAGAGGGAAGGCCAAGCTGGAGACAGCAAAGCCGTATCACAGAGGAAGGGAGGGCTCTGGGCCACGCCAGATTGCTCTCGGCTGGCCAGTTCATGCTGGAGAACTCAGACAGGCATCCTAAACACTTCAAAAACTTCTGCATCCTCCTCTGTAAAATAACAATAATCTTTTACTTCAAGGGGGTTTTTAAAATAATAGACTGTGATTTTGGAATAACTTTGGGTTTATACTGAGCTCCCATGGACCCCTGAACTCGGTGTCCCCAATGCCAACACCTTGCATCACCAAGTATGTGCAATCAAAACCGAGACCTGCCCAGGACATCTTCACCACAGATGTCTAGGCTTTACCTGGACCTCGCCAGCTTGTCTGTTAATAAGCTATATCTGTACACAGCTCTTCCATGATCCAGTCTAGGGTGCCATTAGTCATCACGTCTCCCAAGTCCCCTCTAGGCTGTGACAATTTGTCAGCCATGCCTTGTCTTTCGTAACCTTGACAGTTTGGAAGAGACTGCTCAAGACAGACATCAGCTAGGCTCTGATGCTTCTCTCGTGGTTGGACCAGAGTCATAGGTTTTGGAAAGAACCCAAGAGGTGAGTGTCCTCCTCACCACACGGAACCAGGGTGGCATGCAACTGGCAACCCTCATCACCTGGCATAGGAGCTGTCTGCCAGGCTCCTTCACTGCCAGGCGACCCTCTTCCTTTCTTGTGCTCTATTCTTTGGAAGGGAAGTCACCAAATCCAGCCCACCCTGGCAGGGGGGAAAGAGGAGGATCAAGTTCTATCTCTTGAATGGAGAATACTCTATCTGGCATTCTTCTATAAGGAAAACTTATCTCTGCCCCCACTTACTCAATCACTTGCAAATATTTATTTTTTGCTTTGGGTTATAAGTCAATGCTACTTTTTTTTCTTGCTCAGACTGTTCTACCTCCAGCCACTGGGAGTCCTCTCAGGTTAGCTCCTGTGTCTCTTGTACGTGCCCCCTTCCCCTTTTTTTGAGTACATCCTAACTTGCTGGCACTAGAAGATGCACCAGGCGCACCCTGTATATTTCCTGCCCCAGCCCTAAAACCAGACCTTTCTCCAAGGATCCCCAGTTCCTCTTATTGAAGAAACCAAGCTCTGGGCCCTGGTCAGCTTCCTGTTACTGGGAGTCACTGCTCTCAGCCAAGAGACCTCCGCAGCACAGTGTATGCCAGCCCTGTGTGCATACACTGTGCTACCGACCTGCAATTCCTCGTGCGTCTGTCTGCTTGCAGTTACAGGGACCAACCAGAAGTCCCAGCTCACGGCTCTGCCTTATTCAGTCCCACGTTTGCTCTGACCTTCCTCACTTGTGATCTGTGACCTTCTCCAACAGAAATCTGGTTCCCACCATCCACTCACCATCCATCGACCCCAGGCACACGTCAAGCAGTTTCAAACCTGTTCACCCTGTGCCCATCAGAAATAAACACAACACCTAGAGCCCAGCGTCTGGGCTGAGGTCCTCATGTCTTTAGCCTTACAGCTTCCACTCAACACTCTTCCCTAAAGTTACTGACGTCAGCTCTCCACCCCAACTCGTTTCACTGCAGTTACGGCAGAGGTCGCAACACACTTAGATTCAGTTCCCACAGTCCGTATTCCATCCTAGGGTTTCCTAACACCCTGACAAACAGAAATCCTCTGTTTGTCTGCATACATTCAAGTTCTCACTCTATTACAATGCACCGTTCTACAGGTCTGACAAATGCAGTGAGTTAACACAGCCGCCACGTCAGTACCATACAGAAAAGTTCCACCACAGATCTCCTTTGCGGTCAACCACGCCTCCCACCCCAACCCCTGGTAACCACTAATCCATTTTCCAGTATGTCATGTGAATAAAATCAGAAAATATGTAGCCTTTTGGGTCTGGCTTCTTTCATTTAGTAAAATACATTCAAGATTCTTCTATGCTATCATGTGAATCAATACCTTCTTCCACTTTATAATATTACTGAATAGAATTCCAACGTACAAATGTACCACAGTGTACCCATTCCTGTGTTAAAAGGCATCTTGGTTATTTGTTTCTAGTAACTATGAATAAACCTGCTATACACCTCCTTGTCTAGGCCTTTGTGTGGACTTAAGTTTTCAATTCACTTGGGTAAAAGCCCATGGGTACAGCTGTCAGGTCACATGTTAAAACTATGTCCAGCTTCGCAAGAAACTGCCAAACTCTCTGCCCAAGTGGCTGTACCATTTGGCATTCCCACCAGCAACGAACGAGAGCTCCTGTTGCTCCACATCCTGGACAGAACCTCATGCTGTCAGTGTTTTCACGGTACCTTGTTGCTATTTTAATCTGCAATTCCCTGATGACAAATGACATACAGCATCCTTTCTTATGCTCATATGCCCTGAGGATATATTCCATGGTGAACTGTCTTTTCAGATCTTTTGCCCATTTTTTAATTAGGTTATTTTCTTATTATTAAGTTTCACGAGTTCTTTATATATTCTGGGTACAAGTTCCTTATTAAATATGTGATTTGCAAATGTCTTCTTTCAGTCTCTGGCTTGTCTTTTCATTCTTTTAACAGTCTCGTTTACAGAGCAAACGTTTTTAATGAAGCAAATTTATTCATTTTTTTCTTTTATGAATTTGCTTTTGGTGTTGTATACCTCATCGTCAAACCCAAGGTCATGCAGATTGTCTCCTGTATTTTCTTCTAGAAGATCAAAGGGCCTTCCTGAATGGTAACAATATAAAAGCATTTGGCTAAATCTTCAGAAATTGTTGGCTTCTTTAAAAATGTGCATACTTTTTGAACAACAATCAGTGATGCCAGCAAAGATTTGGGGACATGTATTAACTGGAGTATTATTTATAGTAGTGAAGAAACCCCAGAAACAATTAAATACCTAACAATAAGAATTTGGCTAAAAGAATTATTCATAAAGAGAACAGTTTATAGCCAAAAAGTTATGTTTTCACAGAAAATTTAATACGAAAAATGTTCACAAAAGATTAGATAAAATAAGAAGACCAGGCCAGGCGCAGTGGCTCATGCCTATAATCCTAGCACCTTGGGAGGCTGAGGCAGAAGGATTGCTTGAGGCTAGGAGTTACAGACCAGCCTGAGCAAGAGCAAGACCCCATCTCAACAAAAAGTAGAAAAATTAGCTGGGTGTGTTGGCACAGACCTATAGTTCCAGCTACTCGGGAGGCTGAGGCAGAAGGACTGCTTGAGCCCACAAGTTTGAGGCTGCAGTGAGCTAGGATGATGCCACTACACTCCAGCTGGGGTGAGACTCTAGTCTCAAAAAAAACAACAAAAAAAAAAGAAAAAGAAGACAACACTTACCGAATGGTGCATATAGCATATTTTTCCTAAAAACGACATCAGAAACATGTATTTTTTCTATACAAAGATGTCAGGAAGAATCTAAACCAACATATTTAAAGTGGTTTTCACTGGGCAGAGGATTGTGGGAAACCTTTATTCTCATCTTCTCTGTTTGTTTCCTCTACATTGTCAAATGTTCTAAATGAAACTGTATTCCTTTTGTAATCAGACCCAAAAAGTTATTCAAATAAAATGCTGACACCCTTTTTCCCTCCCTTCCTCCTTCCTCCCAGGTGTGGGAACACAACCACCGGGACGTGCAGGAAGCAGATACAGCAAACCTGGAGGAAGGAGCATAGCACCTCCGCCCCACTCCCCACGCAACCAATGGTGCAGGCCTGTGGTGCACAGAGGAGCCGGAAGGTGCCTTTGGAACACTTTCAAAGGAGCACAGAATGAGGGGCCCAAGCACGCTGGCAAAGCCACACTGGGCTGGGGTGACACATAAGGCAGCTCTGTCGGCTAGGACAGCATGGACAGAAATGTCAGGTCACCACGGAACTGCCAGAAATTGCTCCCAAAGACAAGAAAAGCCTTTGAGAGATGAGCAGAACAAACAGAAGCCCAGCAACACCTCAAAACTCTAAGTGCCACCCAGGCACAGGGGGTCATCTCCGAAACCTGCAGGGCCCAGGATAAGGTGGCACTGAGCGGGCCAGGTCTACCAGCAGCCCACGGACACACCTCCCCCAGCAAACGCACACTCTCTAGTCGAGCCGCTCGGGCTCGTGCAGCCCTGGTGCCAGACACGAGGGGCAGCAGTCACAGGAGGCTGAGCAGGGACTGGCCCAGGGCCGGTGTGGGTGGACAGCTGTCTGCAGAGGGAGCCCCAGTGCCCCATCAAGATGCCAAATCACAACACTCACATCCACGACTAAATGTTCTCCACACCCTCAACAGAGGACACCTGAACCCCCACTGGGCGTCATCAGGGGCATTAAGGCCTGTCTACAGCACAACGGCCACGGTGCTGCCATTCAGTGACAGAGGAGAGATAAGAAACAAGACACGCGGGCAACAACCTCCAACATGTCTAACGCAGGTGAGTGACACAGAACGGCAAGGCAGAGGACAGAGAAGGAAAATGTCCTGGAAGACAGTGTCACACTCTTACATGGGGGTGGGGGATGCAGGGAGGGCTCACTGAGAAGGTAAATAGGAAAGTCGGGGAGTAGCTGCTACTGCTGAGTTACCTGGACGAGGGGCGCTCCAGAAAGAGCAGTGGCGAGTGCCAAGGCCCTGGGGCAAGGGCAGGATGTGCATGTGCAAAAGCACAGGGGTTCATGGGGCCCACACAAAGGAAACCAGGTCACTCCATTTATATAACGTGGTGCTGGGAGCCAGGACGGGAATGTCCAGGAAAGCAGGAGGCTCTGGGAGCCGGTCACACTCTGCCTCACCTGGTGCTGGGGGCACAGGCGTGTTCGCTGACAACTCATGCAGGTTTCTCAAACACACTGCACTTCAGTAAAACAGGAGAAAAATAAAGTTAATACCTCAAACTGAAAAATCATTAAATAGCAAAAAAAAATTATAAAATAAAATGTCTTTGGAAAGAGTTTTTTAAGAGTAAAAGCACTTCTTCCTTTTGCTACATACACACCGGCTTAATTTCAAACAACAGAAGAGACACAAAGCAGACCAAGCCGGCTAGTGTGGCTCCCAGGTCACAGACAGGTCAGCTATGGCCTAAAGTGCCAGTCGCTGCTAAGAGAGGGCAACATAATGAGGG
The DNA here is from genome assembly GCA_004363605.1 of Indri indri. Taxonomy (NCBI): domain Eukaryota; kingdom Metazoa; phylum Chordata; class Mammalia; order Primates; family Indriidae; genus Indri; species Indri indri. The sequence goes on from RJWJ010004575.1 coordinate 59,979, forward strand.
CCCCTTAGCTGGGGGACAGACATGAAGAGACAACCTCTTCTGGTTGTCACTGAAACAGAAGAGGGACAGAGGTGAGGGAGGGTAACAAGGTGGCAGCAAAACCTGGTGGAGCAAGGCACGTTTTCTTCAAAAGCGGCTGTAACAACCTGCCTGCCAAGAGCCACGTGGAGATGTGCACACAGCAAGGGGCTGAGTGGGCGCGACAGGAACAGGGACGTGCACTGGAAGCCACAGGGCCTGCAAACGGTTTTCTAAGAGTGAAGGCGCAAGAAGCATCATGCACACTGGCTGGCGAAGGAAAGGAGTGAGGCGGGGCTGTGTCTTCCCCAAGGAGGGGCTTTGCTTCCACAAGAAGGAAGAAGTAGAGAGATGGGGAGATATGGCAGGTCAGACAGGGTCACCGCTGAGGGTCTCAGGCCACCGAAATCTGCTCCCTCCAAGATCGGTCAGGATCTAATTATGTGATGTAGACCATATAAACAGGAGGAAGCAAGTTCCACTGGCCTTGCCGCCTAACCAGCTGCTGGAGTGAGGACTCAGATAGGGAAGCAGGGATCCCATGGGGACACCAACTCAGCCACGTTCCGCAACACAATCCCGGGAAGTGCTCACCCTGCTTGGGGCAGCAGTCCCTGGCTTCTAAGACACAAGACAGTAGGTGACTGCTAAGGTCTTCCTCAGCTGAGACCAAGTGGCCAGGACTCAAAAACATCCAAGAACCTACAAGCAGCTTGGTGTGGGGACACCCAGTCAGAGCCCTTGCTCCCCACAGGGCCTCCAACAGGGATCTCACCCCAGTCCTCTCGTTCCACACTGCAGCAGAAGGGACGGGGCCACCTTCCTTATGGAGAATTCTGAGAAGTATGAGCAACGACCTAGGCAATACGAGAAGAGTATGAGAAAGTACTCTTCACACTGTGGAGAAAGTCACCCAGGACACTTGGGGGACAGAACTACAAGTAGGGCTCCTGCTCCCAACACACACGTGCCCCTTCCCGCAGCCTTCACTGGCTGGGAGACAGCCCGAAGGGCAACCGTCTCAGCTCCACAGCAAGGGTGGGTGCCAGACTCCTGGAGGTGCAGCAGAGCACGCCAACGGCCTGTGGTGCTGGGCGAAGGACACACAGCACCAGTGTGAGCTCCCCAGACCACAGAGTGGCCACCAAGAGGGAGAGGGAGCTGGAGCAGAGGCCTTTGGCAGTGCCGGGAGAAAGTCTGAGAAGCTCTGGGGGAAAGGCGGAGCCCAGAGGAGGCCTGGCCGCTCTGCCCTTGCTGCACATCCTGGGCAAGTTCAGCTGCACAATCTGCCTCTCTGGGGCTCAGGACGCTCAGGACCCTCAGGACGTAACGCGGGAAATCTGCACTTCTGGAACAGGACCTGGCCCGTAACAGCTCTGATGGCCCCAGAGTTGGGGAGGAGAGGTCAGTCCAGGCCTCAAGCAGCCCCGGCACAGAGTGGAGTGCTGAGGCTGCGCCCCAGAGCCCCCCTAAGCAAGTGGCGAGGGCCTAGCAAGCCGAGGGGAACTGTAGGCTCCCTGACAGCAGACAAACCTGCACAGGCTTCTGCTCACAGACACCCCAAACCAACAAGAGGTCATGCTCCCCAAGGCAACACCTTTTTGGATCAAAGTAAAATAGAACTGAGTGAAAGTTTCACCTCTGACAAGAGGAAGAAAGTCGAATCACTCATAAAGTTGGCCTCATTCTCTGTCACTCTGTCTTCCTGGAGTCTAGAAGGCAGATCAGTGAGGATCACTCTGTAATCTTCAGGACTCTGAAGACACGCTTAGAATAACCTCAATTCAGACAACTTCGGAATGACCTCGCTGGAATTGGTGTCACCACCTGACAGGGCACAGCACTGACCTCTGCAAGGCCCCACTGTGAGAGGCACCAGCCATGCAGCCAGGCCTCGGCACACAGGTCTCAGTAAGTACCTGTCCGCCCCATGGACAAGGCTTGTGCCCCCCAGCTGCTGCCTCGGCCCAGATGCGTCAGTCTAGTGAGGAACAAGAGCCCTCAGGCCTCCTAAACCCTGTGTGACAAACTAGATGGAGGGCAGGCAGGAGACCCTTCGACACAGCCCTAAACCTCTGCTCTGCTTCCCGGATCCCAGGGAATCCTGCTGTAGGTAGCAGCACAGCCACCCAGGCACAGCATGAACCAGTCAAGCACGTGGCAACACATCCCTCTGCATGTACACATGCATGTGTGCACACATGCGTGTAGTCTTGCCTGGTTAGTAAGTTAGGACAGTGAGTTACACTAAAGGATCCTCCCTCGAAACAACAGATAAGTTTCACAACACTGCGGACATGCGCGCCCAGCACAGCTGTGGTCCCAGAAGACCAAGCCCAGCCCCCAGGGAGCGGTCCCTTCTGCGGGAGATAGACGGGCCGACTACGTACCACGTAACGTGGCTGCACATGCTGAGGAGGGGACAGAGGAGAGAATGGTGGCCTGCCCCGAGGGCCAAGAAAGAAGACCCATGCCCAGGTGCACAGCCCTCCAGGGTCCTTGCCACACCAGTCCCCGAGGTCCAGTGTCCCAACATCCCGTCAGGGGCGGGCCCAAGGGGAAATGGAGGAACTGAAAAAAGTTCATAAAAGACACCGTTTGAACTGGGCCTCCAACGCCGAGCTGGAGTTCGCTAAAGCAAGGAGGAGGGCATGCCATTCCAGCAGCAGGAACAAAAGGAATAGACAGAATATCAGGGGATGGCATGCAGCCCAGTGCGACCACAGAGGCCTCCCACGCGATGGACAGCAAGAGCGATGGCACCTCGGGGACCCAGGAGCACATGGCTGAGGGGGCGAGTGTCATCTCCAAGGGGCTAAGGAGCCCTCATGTCTCTCAGAACAGTGGGGACACGGCCCAACTGTGCCCTGGGGAGGAGCACTGACCAGAGCACCACTAAAATCAGGGACCTGGAATTCAGCAGGTCAAAGTGCAGCAGCCCAGATGGACGTTCCCGCCTCTCGCTGCACCTGACCAAGCACTCAGAGCCGGCCGAGCACTCACTTAGCTCCTGAGCAAGACTGACCTCCCCACAGCCCAAGCTGCCTCCACTCATTAGCATTCACCAGCCATTCATTCCCCTCTCTCTGCCTCCTTTTGTGCAATGGAGATAAGTAACATTTCTAATCTCCGCTATCTCCCAGCTGCAAATGTTCAAGAGTTTTTTTCTTTTTATTTAAAAAATGAAATCTCATTTTAAATTTTCAAGAGAGACAGCCACCAGTCTTTACTGTACTAACAATCTGCCACCCAGAGGCCAGGCAGGAGCTGTGGGCAGAAGTGAGCACATTGAGTTGGGAGAGATCAAATCCCCAGCAGCCCTAACTGGGAGATTCATTTCTCTTCCCTTCAAAAAGTCCGTGAGACACAGTTCAGAAGAGGCGCTCCCACCTGCCCAGGGAAGCAGCTGAAGCATCGCCTCCTGGGAACAGCCCTAAGGCAGGAGTCACGAATCCGCAGGAAGAGCCGCTGCCCGGCCACCCTGGCCACACCACGGCCCCCAGGAGAACGGCTGCAGACCGTGACCACTTCCAACAGGCCCAGCACTCAGTGCATCAAACACAACTCCTGGTGCCCCCTGGGGCTGAACCTTCTTCATGCGGGTTTTCGAGTTTTTCACACATCTTGCCTCCCTCTCTGGCTGCAAGCTCCCTGCAGGTGGGGTCACCCCTTACACTTCACCCTCCCCACAAAAAGCCTCAACGGTCTTGGGGACAAACGTGCTCAATAATGACCTGTGGATGGGTTAGAACGAAAGGGCACAGCAAATCCATACAGCAGCCGAGGCTGTAGAGCCAGGTGCACAGGGTTCACTAGGCTAAGGTGACCGACCGCGAGCGCCTGCTGAGGGCTGGCAGGGAACTCGGGAGACGCTCGGAAGCATCGCCTCTTTCTGAGCACAGCTGACGAATCCCACCTGACCAGATCTCTGAGTTCTTGTTTATTCCTGAAACCCAACGAAAGAAAGAAACAGCCTTTTGGATTCGAGCTTTTTGGCGGAGATTAAAAAGCATGCCACAGCTGGGCACTTCCGAGAATGAAAAGCCTGTTTCCTAGAGGGTGGTGATGCACTTGGGCTGGACTTGACCATGCTGAGACCTTCAGGCGGGTCTGGCTCTGCAGATTGGGAACAAACTGGGCCCACAGCAGAGAGTGGCGCGGTTGGTTACGTGTGCTCCCTCCCATCCGGTATCTCTCTGCCTCCCTTTGACTAAGAGCCCGAGACCCGGATAGGCACAGCCCAGGCCCAGGGTGCGTCTGTGGTCCTTAGAAACGGCAGCGCCCAGGTCAGCACACAGGAGGCAAGGGAGCAACGAGACGCTCAGTGTGCCTGGGCCTCGGGTCCTGGCTGCACATCCTAACTTCAGCTTGGCAACTCATTCTGTTTTTATTATCATTTTTAAATAATTAATCTGGCCCTGAAGGGGTTGAGGGTGGGAAAGGAATGGCTCACTGCCCACAGCAAAGCCCCAGTGACTGCGGAGGGGGCAGCTCCAGCCCCAGACACGTGTCGGGCAGGGCTGGGGGCCTCTCTGGTGCCTCTCCCCTGCCTCACCTTCGCTCTCCAGACACGCCTGACAACTTGACATCGGTGTTAAAATTTTATCATTTATGTAACAGCTCGGTTATTAACGGAGTCTCATTTGCACGTGTCAGAGGAAGAGAAAAATCACCTAATTAACCACTTTCCCCATCAGCAAAGGGAAGGGGGGGTGCTGCCAATTTGTTTTCAACTGCTTTCTTCCTACCCTCAGAAATCGCTCCCCTTTAATGGGGAAAGACTTATAATCCTTTGTCATCGGGGACTGGAAACACTCTCCTGCCACTTATAAGAATGTAAATACACCAACTTGAGCACTGTCCTTTCACCAGGGACGTCTGCTGTCTGGGGGAGGCCACGCCCACCGTGTCCCGGCACCAGACAGCCAGCACTGTTCCTAAAGACCCTGCATCTGCAGGCTGCATACCCATCACCAAGAGACAGGAGGGGACAGCTCCCCAAAAAGAACAGCGCTTGTGTTGCTTCCCCACTAGGCCATCAGCTCTGTGCTTTCGTCCCCCTCACAGCACAGGGCCAGCACAGTGCCTGGCATGCACTCGACACAGGAGTGCTCAACAGAAGGAAGGAGGGGCAAGGCAGTATACAGCATGCAGGCCATGGGCCTGCAGTCAGGAAGATCCCAGCTAGAGTCCTGAGTCTGCGAGGTGTGGAAGTAGGCAAGTCACACAGCTTCACTGACCTCTGACCCATCCTGTCCAACAGGGGACTGAGACTCTGCCCATTAGGAGAGAATGAAGCAAGGCAAGATGATAGAGGACCACCAGCCCTGTCGCCAGGTTAATTAAGGCAGGTTCTCAAGAGATACCAAGTCCTGCTGCTACCCCCACCACCACCATCACCATCCTCACCACTACCACCACCACCACCACCATTATTCTCACCACCATCCTCACCACCACCACCATCACCACCATGATCCTCATCTTCACCACCATTACCATCCTCACCGTCACCATTCTCACCATCATCCATCTTCACCACCATCCTCACCAATGTCACCACCACCATCAGCATCTTCACCACCATTGTCACCATCACCACCACCATCATCACCATCCTCACCAATGTCACCACCACCATCAGCATCCTTACCACCATTATCACCACCATCCTCACCACCTTCATCTATCTTCACCACCATCATCACCATCCTTACCACCATCCTCATCACCACCACCATCAGCATCACCACCATCCTCACCACTGTCTCCACCACCATCAGCATCCTCACTACCATTGTCACCACCATCACCATGACCCTCACCACCACCATATACACTTTACGTTTCAGAGACAACTCCCAAGGATGGCATCTTCTCCTACCCTCTTCTCAATCAGAAAGCCAGGCCAAAGGGTGAGTGCAGGACTCTCCCCTACAGGAGTGTAAGGCAAATGTATAGAACAGGCTTTGCAAAGGTGCCAATATCCCCTTTGAGGACATCATCTCCACGACGTAGTAGAGGCAGCCTCTGTGAAGCTGCCAACACCCTGGTCAGGCGCTGGATCCCAGATGCACAGCTCCCCAGGACCTGGTCACACTGGCCTGCCCCTTGGAGGTGTGTGGTCTCTCCTACCTCAGGGCCCTTGCAGGATACTGCTCTCCACCCTGCCCTCTCCATCCCACACACAGCAGCTCTGATTCATGCTCCACCTCCCACCTTAAACAGCACCTCCTTGGGAAGCCATTCCTACTTTACTGAGTCCCAGCTGTAGCCTGTGCCGTATCCTGGGCTTGTTCTGCACAAGCATGATAATCCTTGTTGACCTTTGTTGAGCGTTTGGTTTCCTGCTAGATTACATGCTCAGTGAGGGCCTAGGCCATGTGAGTTTTGTGACCTGGTAGGTGGCATACGGTACACATTAATGCTTGAGGAGCATGCTTTTGTTTGAAAGAACAAATGGATGAGCCGATGAGAAGAGCGAGTGAAGGAAGCAGTGCAGCTGCACGGAAGATACTGACCTCCCTGTGTCAGTATCACATCCCCAGTCATCATCTCCCTGTGATGATGGTGTCACAAGGGAAGGGCTCTCCACCTCCCAGCTCTCTGCACACCAAGACAAGAAGAGCTGGGTGGGCCAGCACCAGGCAAACCTGCAGGCCCCGCTAAGCTCACAGCTCCCACACCCCATCAGGAGCTAGGGAGCACCAGGCAGTGGACGCTCACACCAGGTCCCAGGGGACGACTGAGAAGTGGGGGTGAGGTATAAGGGAGTGTGAGGGCGGCCCTATCGCGTGGCGTTCTGGCCACTGCTCTGCTGACAGGGGAGCCTCCCAGAGCTCTGGCAGTGTGGCACAAGCAGACTGCCTGAACCACCACCGCACAAGCCGGCCCTCTGCATCCTCCTGCGTCCCCAGGCAGAGCGACAGTCTCACAGATGGTGCCTGGACTCTGGGAACACCATGGAGAAAGACAGGGGACGTGGGGAGACCAACATGCACTCCCAGTTCTGATCACGCGCCCTCCCAGGCGTGGGAGAGAAGGGCCCCCAGGAACAGAGTGGAGAATTAAGTATGCAGCCAGCGTCTGGAAATCATCCGGCGAAGACGAGAAGTGTGCTCTTCAGCTGCCTCGAGCAAAAGCTCTGCCGTCAGATAAGTAATGATCAGGGCTCTCCAGGCCAGCAGCACAACAGGCGGTATCTGTTACTAAAGTTGCTGTGGTGTGATCGCCAGAATCCTGGACCAACACTAGCGCTGGCCAGGGCAGACGACAGCACCCTCCAGAGCCAGCTCGGACCACCCGCAAGGGGTCCAGCCCAGGCTGACACACACTGCACAGGCTCCTGAAGGCAGACAAGACCCTGAGATAAAAGGCAGCCCCAGGAGGGAGAGCCATCACGGACACCTTGACAGCAGTCTGAAAGGGACGCGGTCTGGCATGTGGAGCAGGCCTGTTGCTGTAGATGCTGGATCCACACGTCAAACACGCCAGTGCCTACAGAAGGCGGCGGCAGCACTCAGCAGCTCAGAAACCACACTCTCCCACAGGAGATGGCTAGGACTCAAATGAGGAAGAATGAAATGTCAGCAGCGGAGAGAGTCACAACATATTTTTCTGTGGAGAAAGTTCCCCTTAAGCCAGCTCTTCAGTTTAAATGAATTTACTTCTCGTTAAATTCTTAACCTGAAAACATAACTGTTCTATACTTACATGCCTCATTCTGACATCCCTAATGCCTTTGCTGTGAAAGACCTCACTGCCAAATCCCACTTTAATTATCCAAGCACAGGTCACATAAATCACCTCAGCTCCCACGCTGGGGCCTCATGTGGCCAGGCTGTCAGGGCCTGCGGCTGCCAGGACTGTGCTCCCTGCAAGCTCTGGGGACTCCTCCTAGAGCACAGGGAAAGAGACCGCTCACTCACCTCCTAAATGTGAAAAGCACCACAAGAATTATGTGTAGTCTACCAGGAGATGGGCCCTGCCACAGCAAAGGGCCCACCTAAAGACAGAGCCCTGCCTCTCCCCAGGGCTAGACCCCAAAGTCAGGGAGGGACTGACTACTCCGCAAGGCTGTCAGTGGTCAGAAACTGGCTCTGCCACTGCAGCCTGGGAGAGCCTCGCCATCTCTCTGAAACCACGGATACGGTACGGTCTTGCGCGGGGATGTGTTGGTAAACAGAAAAGAAGGTCTCTGCTAAGACCTTAAAATAAAACAACAAAACTGGGCAGAGTGGCAGTGAGTATGGTCTCCTAAGAGTGTGGTTGTGTCTCACACAGAGCAGACCAGGCCAGAGAACAGCGAAGCCACGTGGGGAGGCAGTCCTGCAAGCTCAGGGAGCCGGAGAGGGGAGACCAGACTGAACTCCGGCGCAGGCCCGGCCCATGCTGGGTCAGAGCAGAAGCATGGATTTTACTGAAAGTCTTGGGAAGTCATCAAGGGTGCAAGCTGAGGAACACCAAAACCAAATGTGCATTTTTTAAAGGTCACACATTGCACTCTGGAGAAGAGATGGGGAGACCAGAGAGGTGGGAAGGCCTGCCCAGGAGAGGCAGAGCGGAGGCTTGCACCAAGGCGGTCTGGTGGAGGTGGGCATGCATGCGCCCCATCTACCCTGAGGCCAGGAAGGAACAGAGGAGGAGGTCCTTGTGAAACTGACAGTCCCAGGAACCTGAGAGCACAGGCTAGGCCCGTAACCACTGCAGGAGGACGGGGCTCTCCTGCCTGGCACAGCTCAGCTGGGCCTTGGCATCCCCTCCCTCCCGCACTGTCCATTAACAGACCATCTTCCAGATGAGAGTGGATGGTCTGAGCATGCAAGATGCCTGGCCAGGGCCCTGCTCCCACCAGATACCTCTCGTTCCACTCCCTCTCTCTGCCCCCAGCCTGTACCCCTGCTGTGGAGCAAGAGCAGGAAGAGAACAGACAGCAAGAGGAAAGGGCCCCCCAATAACACAGAAGCCACCTGCCACTGCTTCCTGGGGCAGCCCTTTCCCAGGACCCTACACGACCCCTGCTCCCAACCCCTACTCAACCCTCCAGCCCAGCACACATGGCCCTGCCCCTCCTAGACCTGGGCTGGGAATCAGGCTGTCAGGTCTGGAACATCTGGCAGTTGACCCCTCTGCTGGGCCAGTGTCCCCGGGTGAAAGGGAAGACTACCTAGGCCTCTCCTCCACGAGGTCTGCGTGTCACTGTGCCCCTCCCCATCCACCCCTGGAGGCGGGATAGTCCCTCCCATACCCTCACTCCTCTGCTGACCCTGAGGCAGCATGCTCCTGGAAACACCCCAAGTTCCGTGGGATCTCCTGGGACCACCCAGGCTGCCAACTGAGAAGCAGACACCAGCCCCCAACACCGGCCAGAGAAGGTGAGGGTGAAAGCAGGCTGGCGTGCATACTGACAACCCCTCCCTAAGAATCCGCTGCCTCCTTCCTCTCAGCTCACACCCACAGCCGAGCATGGCACAAGCCGTCTTCCTCACACCCTCTGCAAGTCCTGCACAAGCCCGGCCTGCTCTGGAATGTGGGAGTCCTCGTTTGCAGCCTCCACGGCCTCAGCCAAAACAAAAAGAGGGAGAGTCTTATTTCAATCTCCTGCTGTGGGGCAGGCCTTCCCCACTGCGGGAAAAGACTTCCGTCCCAAGTCCTCTGTGCCAAGCCTGGCTCTCATCCAGCTGGGGAGCAAGTCGCCCCTGCAGCCATGAGAGGGCTCCCGGTGGAGGCCCTCTTGCGCCTGTCTGAGCACCGCGGCCATAGGCCTGGCTGGAGCCCTGGGGGTGCTGGGATGAGGCTGGCGCCTTCTGCCCACAAAGAGTTTTCAGCCCAGAGAGGAAGGAGTTGGCTGGGGCCTATGCTAGGCAGCCTCAGAGGGCCCGGCCCCAAGCCCGGTGCCCCACACACAGACCATTACACTTAGCGTCCGGCCATCCAAGACACCCAGTTCCTCTGAGCAGCAGGGAAGGTCTGGGGGACAGCAGGGCACCAGTAAGCCGGGAAGGAGGCCAGGCCTGAGTGCCTGGTCCCTGCAGGCAGGTGAGCTAGGCACACTAGGGATAGGACAATCTGGCGGCAGGAGGCCCAGTCTAGAGGTGCCCAGAGTCCAGGAGACAGAGGCTGCAGCCACAGCGGCCCAGGGCAGAATGCACTGACACCCAAGGTCACTGGTCACTGCAGGGTGGTCTTTGCTTCTCTATCATCTCCCCACAACTACCAGTGACCTCTTCACTGTACCCCAGTATCCACGTGCGCCAACAAGCCTCCTGCCCCCATCCCGAACAACTGTATTTCTCCAGGTTGCTCTTCTTAACATAGGAACCAAATCATGTCACTGCCCCGCTTCCCACCTCCCAACCAACAGCTGACCTGCAATCGCACTGCAATCTCGACACCGCACTTGGCAGGCAGCCTTGCCGGCACTGCCGACACTGGCTGCCCCATGCCCTGCCCGCGTGGTCTCCTGCCCAGCCCACCTGCTGCCTCCTCGCAGAGGCTCTTCCTGGCCCAGTCTTTCCCACCCTACCATCCTCTCAACAACACGGGTGCTTCTTTCATAGCTCTTCCTACAGCTTATTCTCTCTCATTAGAGGACACAGGGGGGCGTGGCAACAGGGCTAGGTAAAAACAATACAGATTTCTTAGCTGCCACCCCAGCTTGCCGTGGACCCCTGCAGGGGTGGTGCCTGGCACCTGTCGCTGAATGCTTGGTTGTAGGCGAGGCCCCATGGCAACACCACAGCCCTCCACAGGAGGGTCCAGACCCGCTACGGTGGAGAGATCAGTGACCCCTTGAGATACTCTGAGGGGACGCTTTGAGCACCCATCCAGGTGCTCAGAAGATGCCTATTTTAAAACTTGCTGACCAAAAACCCCAAAATGGATCATTTAAAAATACAAGGCGCACTAAAGATTTTCACTATGTATGATAACACTTTTATTAAAACAGAACAAACTTGGGGGTTGCAGCAAATCAATTCCGGTGGGATTCGCGTCCGCTCCGCGCTATTCACGCCCCGCCTCATTAGCATACCGGGCTTAATTGGCGTTTCATCCCGCATTGTGTCTCAGAAACGAACAAGGTGCAATTATGGTAAAAAGAGCACTCCAACGGTTTCAGTGTAATTCATGTCATTCATCCGCGTCAGAATAAGCACAGATGTTCCATTGGAGGAGAGAGAGGAAGATGAGCGGCTTTCAAATGACACTTTTTTAGTTTAAAACTTTATTTAAAATAAAAAGTTATTTAAGTGAAATTTACAACACAGTGTTTTTCTCCCTTTGTTTTACTTGCTATAGGGCATTAACTTTGAAAGGCTGGTTCCGCTTAATTTGATTTTTCATTTTCAAATGAACATCTGTGTTTAAGTCTAAAAAGCTCTTTGTTTAAACATACAGAGCCCCAGAAAGGGTCTGAACAAAGCCTTCCTCTGTAAACACTTGATTACCAGGAAGGCCTGCTTTTCAGGGCCTCCGGGGCTGGGAGGTGGAGGAATCTGCACTCTGGCTCTCTCTCTGAAGTTGGCGAGAAACTTTCATCTCCTTTCAGAGTGGAAACAGCAAAGGCGCCAGCACCGGGGTAACTGCTCAGCCTCCGTGTTTCCTGCCGAGGTGCACACACTTGCAGGCAGCTGCCAGAAGTGGATCCTGCACGATCTCCGACAAACTGGCCCAACTGAATTCTATTACTCCTTCAAATGGCATGTGTCTGAGCAAGGTCCTGGGAGTACAGGGCCACTAGTCAGGGGCAGCGGAAAGAACACAAGACCAACCGGGCAGGCGCCACCGAGGTGGGGGGGGGGGGGCTTTAGCTCTGCCCAGCCATTCCTGACTCATCTCTGAACCCACCTCGGCCTCCTGGTGCCCGCCCTTGGCTCAGAGCCCCTGGGCACAGCTGGACCACTGCTCTTGGTCCTCTGGGTTCACTTCTCTGACTCCGCAGAGAATGGGCCCAGCTTCTGGGGCCCATCACCTCAAATCTCCCACCTAGACGGAGAATCTCGAAGGTAGCACCCCAGCGCTGATCGTTCTTCTGAAACAAAGCAGCCCTCAAATGCCGAGCAGCTGTGCAGCTCTCTAGACCTCAGTTTCCTCCTGCCCATGAGTCCACTGGGGCACACACAGAACCAGGTGCAGAAAGATGACTTGTAAGAGCACACACACAATGACACACGAATTCGACACTGCCAAAGCAGAGAAGAACTGTCCCCCCTTGGGCCCCATGCCAGTCACCCCAGCAAGGACACTCAGAAGTGGGGCTCAAGGACTCTCCAAACGTCAGGCTCCGCAGCAGGGACACCTGGATGTGTGGGTCCCAGCAACAGCCGAACGCCATGCCTCCTTGTTTCAGCGCTGCAGGAATAAATCCAAGCCTTCTCTACAGTCATCTTCCCGGTTAACACAGGACGTTTAGCGCAGAGCTCACTGCGGCTGTGTGGGTCTAAATAGTTTTAAACACTTCTGTGTTTTTATAGCACTAAATTTAGAAACCTCTAAATAAAACTCACAGAGAATGTTGCAATAATATACATTTTTTTAACTCACTAATTGAATGTTGCCATTACAAGTGCTATTTTGGACCATCTGCTAAATATGTAATTTAGGAATTAAGATTCATATCTTACAGGATACGCTAATTATTCCTTTGAATCCAGTTGGGTACTTTCTGAACACACACAAGAAGTCTTACAGTTGGCAACAATAATCACCCTTCTGTTCCGGGCACAGAGGTCAGGCCACTGACCGGGGAGACACGCACAGGCACAGTAGTCATAATGTCAGAGCCCAGGAAGGGGAGACGGGGCTGGACACGAGGCCACAGGCCTGTCCTCTCGGAGAGGGTCCAAACTGGGCTGACAGCAACAGCAGTATTAACCTGGAGTCTGTTTCCCTAAGGCTCCTACTCATTGATCTTGCACAATTTGTCGAAATGACATGGAAGTCTGGCGCCCACCCCCATCCCCAGACAACAGAGCCTCGATGATTGGTGTGGCCTCCTGTAGTTGCCGGTCTGCAAGTTAACGGCCATGCCATATTTTCTTTCCACTGTACCCAGAACTTCAGCATCCAGTAGACACAACTAAGACGAAAAACTGTGGGACTGTTCCTGTTCCCTTCGCCAACCTGACTCCTCTAGGGTTCCAACATCCCTCTTCAGGAGTCCAAAAGGGAAACCAGACCACAGCAGGGCTTGGTGACTCGCAGAGCAGCAGCACCATCCTCTCCTTTCCTGTGAAGGCTCTATTTCTATTGACACAGTCTAAGAAAGCGTTCACTTCCTCTGAAGCCACAACACTGTGATGATTCGCTCTGAATCATGCTGACCACAGAGCAAGTCCCAGGAGTTCCTTAGACCTGTAGCGGATGAAGCACCTCTTTTCCATCCTCAAGTAGGCATTAGTTTTTTGTCTTACGTCTTCCCTGTTGTCCCAAATCAAATTCATCTTGCTGAAGGACCCATCATTTCAGACTATTAAGGTGCTTTGGGATGCCACAGTGGGCTTCACCAATCAATTAGCACTCTCTCGCACCAAGACTCACTGCCTGCCCCGTCAGGTCTGGGCCAGGAAGTCCGCAGTGCAGCCCCTGGGAAACGGCTTCTGCGTTCCAGGACAAAATAGGTCTCCTGCAATCCCACTGCCCCACTCAGATACAGGCTTCCAGCAGAGCCGAGGAAATTATGGAACAGTAAACACTTTCATCCAAAGATACGTTAAGTGCTTGAGTCTCCTCTCTTGCCCACTCCCGAGCGAGTCCAGTGCATGGCTGGAGGGGAGAGGCTGATGAGGATGCCCAAGCACAAGGCGCAAAAGGGCAGCACGGCAAGAGTCCAGGCACATGGGGCACGTGCTTGGCAGAAAAGTAATTTAAAAAGGAGGAAAGGAGAATAAACATAATCAGAAGGACCACACACCATGAGTGTCCACCACACGCTCCACATGACAATACCACATAGCAGGTGTGATCACCCTCAAGATGAACACAGGCTCAGCTAAGTCCAACCACCTGCCCATCGCCTGGACACAGCTTCCCAGCTACACGTGCCTGCCACGGCCTGCCTGGCCCCTCCTCCTGTTAAAATTTGTCACAACCAGCAACCTCACTCCTAAATACCTACTCAAGGAGAAGGGAAAGTCTCGCTCTCATAAAGCCAGTGTTTACACCAGCTGTATCCAACCTTACCAAAACCCAGAAACAACTCTGATGTCCTTCAGCTGTTGAATGGGTAAATAAAATGTGGCACATCCCAACAATGGACTACTACTCAGCAATGACAAGCAGCGCACTGCCGATTCACACACCCACATGGACAGATCAGAAATGCGTCTTGGTAAGGGAAAGGAGCCAGACCCCAAAGACCACATATTGCGAGACTGTTTGTACGACATCCTGAAAAGGACGAAACTACAGGGACAGAAAACCCTCCAATGGTTGCCATGGAGAGGGGGGTGAGCAGAACTGTGCAGGGAATTTTGGGGTGATGGACCTGCTCGATCATGACTGTGATGGTAGATTCACAACCCAGTGCAGCTTAAAATGCACAGAACTGTACACCGCAAGAGTGAATGTGTCCGCCTGTAAAATTCTTTGTAAATCAACGGGAATGGAAAAGACTCAAAATGAAACACCAACGGTCAGTGATGGACCTAACAGTACCACAAACAGAGGACATGGCACTGAGGGAGGGGGGCAGAAAGGCATCTAGGCTGCCTGGCGACATGTGCTGACTGGCCACTATGAGGCTACAGACACGAAGGCCCCACACAGTACTGTACTCTGTGAGTAAATGTTTCTCCCAGAGTTACGCATCAGTATAGAACAAGTTAAAAATACAGTGTGTAATGACAGCTGGGTTTCTACCAAAGACAAAAATTGCAAATGAAGAGAAGAAAGAACAGGCCCTGTGGTACTGGAAGGGAAGCAG